>JAPSGF010000037.1:5431086-5456322 GCA_035772895.1 Perdix hodgsoniae | reverse complement strand
AAGAAGAAGAAGAAGAAGAAGAAGAAGAAGAAGAAGAAGAAGAAGAAGAAAAATGCCCTCCTGTTTTACTTCTGAAATGGAAATTTTAAACTCTGAATTTTTCTTTTAAAGCAGTGAATTACTTCTGACAGTTCTTTATTGTTTCGATTGTTATTAATTCCACATTTACCTCTTTTCATGCATCTCCTGATTCCTTTTTCTTGCACAGTCAAAACATGTACTTTCTAAGCAGCTGCTTATCATATATGGCCTTATACTTGTGTTATGGACATTTGTAAGGAAAATAAATACCACAATATAAACGAGAGTACAAACTGTGCTTGATCATGAATAGTCAAGTCCTGTTGCTTCTCTAAAAGCTAAATTGTCTCCAGTCTGGCTCAGTAATACTTTTACCTATAAAAATAATATTTTCATCATTCTGAAACATTTTTTAATCTACTGAATTTATTGCACCTTGTTCAGGATTATTTGATCAATACAGTTTAATTAAGTTAGTACTTAAAATATTTTTCATATCCGCTGACGTATTTTTAAATATTTGGGCATATTTCAGAATACTTAATCTATTTTTTCTGATTTCAACTGTTCACTATATTTAAATGATTTTTTCCACATGCTCCTACACATCTTCTCTTTGAAAATTTTATAGAAGAACAAGTACAAATTTCAGTCTATCTAATGCTGATTTCTACTGCCTATGAGCTGCTGATATTGTAATATTACGTTTTAGCTTTTTTAATATATTGATTAAATTTAATATTGTAAAGTTAAATAGTTAATAGTCATTTATCCAAATAGAAGCATATTCAGTATAGATGCCATTTTTTCATGCTGCATTTACTTTTCAGTTCAGCATATTCCTCCTAATCCTGAAACACATCCTCTACCTGATTAAAGGTGACCAGTTAGAAGGAGAAGAAACAGAGAGAGAAGCATTATAAAAAGTGAGCTAATAACATTAAAATGTGGGAAATCATTTTCAAAAAGTCTGAATCTAGACTTGTGCTTTATAAATCACAACCTAGAATAGGCTGGGGATTCAGCCAGATCTCATTAATTGCACAGGAATAGAACCATAAAGACTGAAATTTATGTAAAACCAGTTCAGCGGCCTACTCTTTTATGGGAACTATTTGGAATCAATCTGTATCTGCAACTCTGCTGTGGGAAATGAGTAGAAGAGCTACAGCAGGTGCTTTAAAGTAATAAGGGATTTCCTATGAAACTCAGTGGACTGATGACTCACCAGTTTAATTATGGCCTACTCTTCTGTTATAAAAGCAGAACAATTATTTTTAAAAGGCTCTTGTTGAGTAAATGAGTTTGAACAGAAAATCTTTCGTAGGGAAAAAAGATACCCATATTTTATTTTAAGGAGTTTAAGATTTATAGAGAATGTCTTCAGACTACCGTACTGATTAGTGTTGTCTGAGTGCTTCTGAGTAACTAGAAAGATTTAAAGTAGCTGTTTTTATGCAGTCTGGCTTTTCCTTATTTTGAATTTCTGATATATTTTCTCTCTGTTCAGCTGTTTGCCTTATTCCTAAATTTCATATATCCCAGAGAGAAAATGCCGTAGTTCAGTTGGACATTGATTCAGTTGGAGCATTCATTGCTATTGCTCTCACTAAAATTACTATTTCCTCCTCTTACAACACAGTTCACTTTCAGCAGGTTGCATACGTCTGGAAAGTAGGGCAGGCTTTACAAAATGGTAAACTTCCTCCTGTTGCCATCAATGAGAATTTTATTGTTTACTTGGATGACCAAAATCTTTCACCCAATAAAATGCAAAATAAGATCTTACATAACTACATCTCTGCTATAAACAATACACACCTCAGATCTGATGAGAGGATGATCCATCTCCTTGGTTTTGAATTCCAATACATTGGGCTGCAACAAATAGCACCTATTCCTCAGAATCCACCCTGAGCAGTGGAGCTCTGCATCAGGCCTGCAAACATATGACAGCTGAACCAGAAACATCTGACTCTTTACAATATTTATTGCAAAGCAATATTGCAAAGCAGTAGTTTCCAGTGAAAATTCCTGTGACAAAAGTGAAGGGGCTGTCTGCTATTTAGGGTACAGCAGATGGCAATGGGTCATGTAGGGTAGCTCTCTGATGCTGTTCGTTTTCTAGGCTGGTTGGTTTCATTTGACAGTTCTACTCAGAAATCATTAACCTGATTTGCCCATGTCTGTCATGTCTCTAGCATAATGCATCTTCACGGTATAAGGTAAACTGGGTACCTGGAGGGTAAGGGAAATAAAAAAGACTCATAGCCTATATAAATCAAAAGAAAAAGGAGAAAAGGAAGCCACTTAGAAGAGTAGGTGTCATTGATTGACTGTAATTTTAAAGGGTCTTTCTTATGATGGACAAATTTCTGAAGTGTTCATTAACTAATGGAATTATGGTGGCTGGCTGCTGCTGTCTCCACAGAACATCAGGTTAAAAAGTGCAGATAAATAATGGGCTTTCCTTTATCACAGATCAGTGTCCTCACTGTCTGGAGCTTGTGTGAAGATCCTGGAAAGGATCAAGGGGCTTTCATTACTGAAATTCATGTTTATGCGTTTCTGTTCCTCAATAATGGTATACACATGCACATGGGAATAGGAAGGGGGAAAAGAAAGGAAGATGGAAACGTTGCCAGCAGAGAAGAAAATTCTTCTGAAATGCTTGATAATAAATGCATTTCCTACTGCAAAACACCAAATGAAGCTGAACTCAGAGGGTTAAACAATAGAGGCACAGCACCTGGGCTTTAATATATTCAATTATCCAGAAAACAAAATCAATTTTGTTTTTGTTAATAGCACTGAAATATGCATTACACTATTTTAATTAAAGCAGTCTATTACGCTTGCCATTCAGTTCATTCCTGCATATTCCCCTAGGGCAGTAGTCATGTACTGTGATAAAACATAATGAAAATAATTTATAAAAGAAACAATACAATAAATCAATCTGATGCCTAATGAACCTTCATTACAAGGATGGATGCAATATTTTCTTAGAATATGTAGTGCTTTCTCCTTAAATTATTGGAAGAATGCCTCAAAGCACTTAAAAAAATAGCACCTTTCTTCATCTCAGCATGCTTTCAAAGCATCATATCTTAAAATTTCAGCAGATCTTGGCAAAACAAACAGCAATCTCTTTCATTTACACTAGCTTTCTGTTTTTTTTCTCTTATCTTTAGTTAGATTCATCTCCCTCATAGTGACACCTGTAGAGACCACAGGGATTTCACTCATTTGCATACTTTAGCAGTCAGCTATTTATTGTCTGTATTCCAGTAGACCTAAATTTTATAGGTGAGACAATTTTATGTCTGGGGATGTGAGTTATTCAAACATCAAATATAAAACAGGCTGTTCCCTGAAGATCTCACAGTACCAGCAGGCAAACAGAAAGCTAAAAGGTGAGAGAGAGGGGCCATTAACATTTTCATACCAGACAAACAAAGAAGGGCAGTGAGCAGAGGTGACGTATTCTAAAGGATTCTGGATGCCACCTCTGAAAGACCAGAAATCTACTGGGAGGAACAGATCTCACCAGTGACCAATGCAGAACGTCCACGGCCCAGCCCAGTCTTCCCATCCTCTATATGTTCACCATGTCATGAGAATCTTCTATTTATACTGCTACAAGGTTAAGTTTTACCTTATCTTGTTCTCTTGTACAGGGTAGCCATAATTCTAGCAGCTGTGAATAAATAAAGTTACTCACTGGGAATTCCCAGTGCCACAACTAAGCCTTTAATAGACCTGAAATTCCTGTGTAGTAATTCAGAAATAAAAACTATTACTCTGGTTATTTATTCTTTTTTCAGGAAAAATTGGATGTAAAGAAAAATAATGGTTCAAGATAATTACTATCAATTACTTTAAAACTGTTAGCAGTGCCATGACTATTAGCTTCTATGTGTTTGTCTCCTCTTGCACCAAACCACAAAGCTGCCCTGGAGTACAGCAGGACAAGCTGCTGAAGCAGAGTTTGCAGAGACACTCCAACACATTCCAGGCAGGCACCCAGTGGAGCAGTGCTAGCCAGCTGCTGAAATGGCCTGGCAGGAGTTCATTCCAGAGGTGTCTGCTGGTTGGGAGCGTATCCACTCACAGGAAGCTGTTTTGAACCTCAACACCCAGCTCATACTGGGGTACAAATTTAGCAGGAACAAGAATCACTGGTAGCAACAGCTAACAGCCACTACTCCATACCATCTTGTCTTTTGAGGAATACTGTCTCCTGGCTGGCCAAGGTACTGCTGCTAGTCCTGTAATCACTGTTGGATTGGAGTGGTGAGGTGCTGGAACAGCTGCCCAGAGATGTTGTGGATGTGCCATCCCTGGAGGTGTTCAAGGCCAGATTGGATAGGGCCCTGGGCAGCCTGGTCTAGCATTACATGGGGAGGTTGGTGGCCCTGCGCGTAGCAGGGAGTTGGAGGTTCATGATCCTTGAGGTTCCTTCCAACCCAGGCCATTCTGTTATTCTGTGTTACAGGTAGCTGTTACAGGCTTGTCCTCTAAACTGGGAGGGAGGGTATAAAGTCCTTCAAAGCGCGCTAATATATGCAGTATTAAATGTGTCTAAAGAAGCCACAGGTCCCTAGGTTACCATCAGCAGCCTTAGGTTGACAAAAAAACGAGAAGCTGACTGTTCTGTGGTACTATAAATACTTTACCACAAATTTTTATTCCTTTTGCCTATAAAACAAAAAACATTTTGCTGAAATAGGTGAGCAAACTTCAAATGGTCAGAAAAAGCTCACGGAGACAAGCAGGTAACATAAATTCTCTGCATTTTCTCTTGGTATTCATAGTTTCTGCCATATCTGACTTTTTTTCTAGCTGAAAAATCATTTTACTTGTCAGAAATGGTGTTCATGTATGAAAAACTATCCTAGATGGAAAACAGTGATTTTGAGTATTACTCTTGCCATTGTTTCCTCCTCTAGCCCACAGTTTTCTGACTGCTACGCTGGTTTCAGTAGAAAAATTATCAATCTTGCTCCTTTTTAAATGGCACCACATTAGCACAGAAGAAAAAGAAAGCCAATGATTCCATTCATATTTTAGATTCATTTGTTTCGATAGACCTTATCTTTCTAAGTAAAATAAGTGGAAAGCATTAGATGTCACCTGTTTTCGCTTTTAATGACCAATAGCTTATTTTAGGTAGATAGAACAGAAATGGATTAGGATATAAAATCTCAAGTATCACAGTAAAAGCTACTATTATTTGCCCCCAGAACTGTCCTTCCTGAGGGACTTGTTACCACACAATTATTGGCTGAAAGTTTTGCTCAGCTTTCTTTCATCTTTCTTGCCATCCTTTGTCAACAAGAAACTAACGGATGGATTTGTTGGATTCAAGTAGAATTACTATCTGTTGTATTCATATGCCTCACTGTATATTAATTACATTTTAAAATGTGATTATTGCCAGATATTTATTTTCTTGCAGAAAACAACTTGCTATTCGTTGCAACTATTCTATCTAATTTCATAATTTCAAATAGACAGAAGCCTGAGAAAAACTTAGGGAATAAGCTATATTGAAAAGTAAGTTAATTAAAATATAATTAAAAGTGATAAAGTTACAGTATATGCCAACATCCGTCAAGTCTTGATTGGACATGAGTGAACTGGAATTTATTACGTGGTCAAATTTGAACTATTTTCAACAAAAAGAAAGAAGAAGCATCTGCCTGATGAAAGCACAGCAACTACTTTTGATCCAAATACTCAATCTTTCTTAGGAGTCTACAGTACACATATAGATTCTTTCCTAAAGTCTTTGCTTGGTTATGTGAAAAGAAAATATCTTAGGGCTTTTTAACATGCAATGAAAATTAAAGAAGTGTGGCAGACAGATATACTACAAAGAAGAATTTTCATTCTGTGAAGTACAGCAAATTAACAAATAACTGAAGTAGCTTTGGCTATTAACAAAACATTTAGGCAATCTCTAAATGTAGGCACTGCCATATGTGCTTATTTCTATATACATCAAATTCTGCTCTCTGTTATAAATCACAGTCAGTACCTGCCTACAAAATGAAAGAATTTTGGCCTAGTGCCTCTTTGGGGTATCTCATTCTGTTAAATAACTTACTTCTGAGAAACTTAGCTAGATCTTCACTGTTCAGTAACTCATGATTGCCTTTTTAATTAAAAGCTTGAACCTTACTTTATACTCATTAATCATATTAGATTGGAGTGTTGATATAGTGGGCATAGTTCACCTCTCAGTCACATTAATAGAAATTATATTGAAATGCATAGTAAGTTGCTTGAGGATTTAGAAATTCTATTTTTCTTTTAGCTGCTCTACTTCCACATAGCCTAGCCTAATTCTGTACCTGGCACTACTGCCTTTCCTCAGGATTCACTTTTGATCCACCTGATCACACTGCATGAGAGAAGCCAGGCTAACACAAAAAGAAGCAGTGGGACATGAGACTCACCCGTGTGTTCTGAGAATCTCTTTGCTTCAAGTCTGATGTCAAATGAGCTCCTTAGCTTCATCAGACAAGGCTTGAACTCAGTCATGTACACAAAGCATACAAACCTGAGGTGCAACTCAAGCCTTAATCCACACCTGCTCATCCACAAATCTCAGTTATTTATAGTGTGTTTTTCCACTTCATATGCCCAATAGCACATGCTGACTACACAGATATCTGCTGTTCACCTTTAATAAGCATGGTTCCTTCAGTGAATATCCATTTTCCCAGAAAAATTAGTATCAAAACTTCAAATGATTTCAGTGTTTCAGGACTGTGTCTGACAAGTCTGGCTTTTATAAGAAATACAAGCCTGAGCCTCTGCTGGTATAAATCAACACAAGTCCCCACTGGAGCTAGGCTAATCTACACAAGAACAGGATCGAACTTTATGTATTCTTTTCTTTCTTTTCTGTCTTGCTGGCAAGAACCCAACAGCAAAGCTTTTTGTGCATTTGTTTCACTCTGTGTAAGGTCAGCTAAGGTTTTATGTAAAACAGATGGGCAAACTTAAAAATGATTTTTCACATTGCATCGAAAACCAGTAAAAAAGCAAAAGGGGGAAAATTACTCTTTTTGTTCTTTCAAAGGTTGTTGCAGTGACCTTTATTTTACCCAGTGTCTCAATTTTAAAAAAGGAAAACAAACCCCTGTTTTTATTACAGTGGAATTGTTTTCTCTGCTGTTCATGGAGGTCTTAAAGAGAATCAGCAAGAGAACAAAAATTCCCAGTGGTTCACTGGCAGTTTCAGAATGGGAGCATGATGCCCAAGTTACAAAATTAGGACTATATTTAAATATCCTTTAACTTAGGCTGCTGCATTTTTGTTCTCACAAGTCTGTAATTCTGTGGTAACTAATCCTGTGGAACTGACAGTGTACATAGACACATAAGTTAGAAGGCATTATTGCACCATTTTAACCAGCCTGTCCTTCTTTACAATAATAATAATAATAATAAAATAGTCAAATGGGATTTCATGCTTACAGAACGTTTCATTCTAGGACACACAAACCAGAAGTTTACAAGGCTTCTGTGTCTGTTCTGATTGGATTTTCCAATGAATCAAGTTCTTCTCACTAATTAGGACTGACATATTTAGAAATTTCCATTTATTCAAATGCCTGCAGGCTACAGTATGTCATCCATATTGTCTGCTGAGGATACTTGGGATACCCTTAAGCCAAAAAGAAAAGCCAAGGAGAAGCTGGTTTGTGCTATCTGCAGCACAGCCCTGACTGTGCCCATCCCTTGAACCTCAGCTCTGGAGCCTACATTCAACCAAGATGTGAACCGGGGGAGAGAGTTTAAAAAGATTCAGAAAACAGAGAGGGTCAGTACACAAATTCCCTAAGGCAGGAACAGATCAGAAAAGAATGATCCACAGACAAGTAGGAGATTGGCAATGAAGTAGAAAAGGATGACTAGAAATGGAAGAACAGTCTTCAAGTATGTAAAAAAAAAAAAATATTGGGAAGAAGAAGTTTCTAACTTGTTCTGTATGTTAATTTATTGAGATAAACATTAGGAGAATTCACATTAGGACAAAAAAAATGGAGTGACAAGGACTCACCAAGACAGGTGGGCCAGTGATCTTCTCACACTGCCATCATCTCTTTAATGACAGTTTTGACAAACATCTGGTAGAAGTGACACAGGCAGAGCTGATTCTGTCTTGGACACACAGAATAGACAAAGCTGACCTGACAGGGTCTTTCCAGTCTTCCAGTTTTATAAGTATGGTTGCATGCATCCATGTGTGTAACATCCAGATCACGAGTATGGTAGCAAAAATGTACATCTGTTTCAAGAGAGTTTTATGACTTCATTGGAGTTTTAAGCGGACTAAAATGCTATGAGGAAGCCTGTCCAGGCATTGATTTAATATGTACACACTGACCAAAATAAACTTTTGGTTATGTATATATATGCATTTCTATTAGTTAATTTCTAAAGCTTATAAAAACAGCTATAAGAATGTACAAGGGCTGCTCTGAAAGTAATGCCCTCCTATTTTATTATGTTGGCCCATACCATCAGAGGTGGATACTGGTGGGATGGCAGCAGAGGTCAAACCTTCCACCAATATCCCATTACATTTTGTTGCTGTGTGACAGATAGCAGCATAGGAGCAGTCTGACAAAATGGCGACTGACATGGAAGTGTGTACGGACCAAAGAGTGGAATTTAATTCCTCCATGAGTTAAAACTGGCACCCACTGATATTCACTGATGCTTGCTTAAAGTTTCTGGAGACCAAACAGTGGATGTGAGCACAGTGAGGTGGTGGGTCGTGTGTTTCGGCAATGACACCATCATAGCAGCTGTAAAATAATGGGTCATCTCTACTGTTGTGGAGATTTTTATGAGCATGACATGCAGACTCTCATTCAGTGCTGGTGAAAATGCATAGCTAATGGTGCTGACTATACTGAAAAGCAGTGATTTGTTGCTGAGAATTTTCTCTATCACACAGTGTTATTGTGCTCTTTGTGCCTGTTGTAGTTTCCATGGAAATAAATAGAAGGCATTACTTTCTGCGCAACTCACATTAAATTGTATTAATATTTAGTTACACGGTATTTCAAATATTGCAAAGTAATGAATGCATTTTGAAACAAAATGACTACATGACTGTTTTTGCAAGCCAGCTACTCATATTTCATCTAGTTTTGCGCTAGCTAAATACCATTTAACCAGTTTAGGCTTTCCTGTCAATTGCAGTCTAAGACTAGCTCTGTGTTTATGTGTTCTCTTAGGCTGATGGATCAATTAACCATGTATTTATTTGCAGTCTAGTGCTGGGGGGGAAAAAAAAAAAAGAAGACAAGAAGAAAAAAAAACTTAGAGTGAAGTTGAGACAAATTGATGGCATTAGTAAGCGTTTAATTCATGGAACTCTACAGGAAGAGACAATTCTCAGAATGAAGGAGTTGAAGCTGACTATGTAACCTAAAACTGACTGAATTAAAGTTTCTTGGGGGGAAAAAAAGGGAAAATGACCTATCATAGGTTCATGTACAATTGAGCTTCAGGGGCCTTTTCAGAACAGAAATGTAACAATCCTTTAAAACTGGAAAAAAATAATCATCAAGACAATTTTCAGTTTTTGTTTACCTTCAAACATTTGAGAACACAAATAGTCTTAAAACAGTCGAAAATGCTTGGGGTATTTAAAAATTAAAATTCTTTGATGTACATGGACAAATTGAATCCAGGATGCATCTGCAAGGGCAGTAGGAGTAATAAAGCTGCTGACTGCTAGCAACTGTTACATGTTTAGTCTAGGGGCTTAAAAATGGTTCTGGAAACTAAAGCGAGAATGATTTTTACTGCAGATGGCCGTGATGGTTTAAATTAAGAGTGAAGTCGGCATTATGACTTGCATATAAAACTGAGTATTTGGCAACTTTAATATATTACTGAAATAAAGATAGCACAAATAACTTGAATTGATGTATTAGTACCTCACAATGAAATTAGGGTGAGATTTTTTTTAATTTTCTTTTTCTTTTTTAAATGAAGCATTGCACCCTGAACTGACTGTAGCTAACTCCATCCTACTCCTGCATTTATTTGAAGATAGCACCTACAGATCAGATTACAAATACCTACTACTTTAGTAGTCCTTAGGACTTTAGGACTCAGGAGAATGCTCTTTTTTTCTGTGAGCAGGAAGAATACAGGAAGAGGATATTAATGAATAACCAGAATCGTTTCCCATAGGAACTTTAAGCAACTTTAATAAATTAATGATAATTTAATTGCTAACTTTGACTTATTGCTTGCCAGCTTAGTATGTCATCGTCTAGAAAGTGTTTGATAATAATGAAAAAGCTCAGCTTTGCTTACAATGCTTTAAATTTTACAAGAGCAAAACAATTACATCATTTTCTTAAGTAAATGGAAATAACTGATTTCTCATGCAGGAAGCTAAGAAAACATACTACCATGGAAGGACACTCTCTTAATTTAAAATATATTTCCACATATATACACTGTAAGTCCCCAATTATAGCCATGCAGAATTGATCATCTTGGGTGCTGAGAAACAAATGGTCTTACCCTTCTGAAAATTATGAATATACAATTAAGGAACTTGAGGAACTTGTTTTTTAAATAATAGAGTTTGGGCTCTTTTTACTTGCCTTTGGCTTTCAAGCTTTTAGAAGCACTTGAGTCATGTTTTCATGCTTTTCTGTTCAGCTAAAAGAAGAAATTAATTTTTTAAATGATGCCCAAGAGTCTTACATGATCACACCACTCTAGGCAATTGGACTTCAGAATAAATACCCAACACTGTGAAACTTTTGATAAAAGTGTGGCAATATCTACAAAATATTAATATTCTGTATACATTTTAAAACAGAAGTCTCTCTTTTAGGATGACAGTAGATTACTAGACTACAAACATTATTTAACTGTGCCTTTACGAGACTGAACACATTTTATGTCTTGGACACTCATGATACAGAACCTTTCCAATAAGGAATAACTAGACTGTGCTCCAAATAAACAATTGTAGGGTTGTTGGTTAAGTTGTGGCTTGGATTTTTTTATTATTATTTTTTTTTTCTTTTTTGGCAAAAAACAAAAACCATGAAAAGATTCATGGTGAGGAATCGCCTGTATCTATCCAGTCTTCCTGGAGAAAGCAGACAGAAGTTATTCCACCTGTTGACCTCTAAAAAAAAGGGAAGCAACTGCAGACAAAGGAAAGGTATGAAGCTAGGGGAAGCGCAAGAAAGAAAAACTAGTACAAAACAAAACATGACAAACTGCAGACTATGGTTACATGGTGCTTCTAGGTTGAGTGCATCTCACTGGAAAGAAAAGAGTACTGTGTAGTGAATTACATGGATTTGGGACTTCAGTCTTTATTATTCACACCAACTTAAATCGCGATGTGGGTTTTTTTTCTGCTGAAGGAAATACGTAACAAAGTGAATAAGATAAGAATTCCTTAAGAGAAGAAAGACTGCCATGTCATTCTGTGACTCCTCAGAATATTTAATTACTGAGTGCCTTTGGTCTGTGAAGTTTGTATGCATTTCAATTCTATCTGTAGTGCTAAGGCTTATCCAGCTAGGTGTGGTTTGTAGCAGCAGGTTTCTCCTGATTTGCTCTTCCAAAGATATCCTAATTCACACAACACACCACTTAAACCCTAGTACACAGGCCAAATCACTATGACTTTGTTCTACTGGGTAGCAATTTCAACTAAAGCTCATAGTCAAACACTATATACAAATGCAATTATTCATTACATTCAAGGGATTATAATCTTATGACTACATAACATAAACTACATACCAACAGAAGTACAGTCTCTGAATCTTTAGCTAGTGCCACTTCTTTGTACTGGGATAACTTTATGGTCACAGAAAAGTTGATCTTTACGCAATCCTTTCTCCACTGGTCCAGTGAACCAAACCTATCTTCTGGAGCCTGTAATTATGGGTCCTAGTGCTTTTCATTCTCAGGCATTCTCCAATGCCCTCAGAGACTATCAGGTGCTGGTTCTGCACCAGTGCTTCTCAAAACCTTTAGGACACATTGAAATTATGGCCAAATCCAAAAGAAATGACTGATGTGGATCAGAGATCAACAGTGCTAGGGTTACACAACTGAATTCTTACAGTTCTTTGGTTTGATGCCACTAGGAACAGACAAGTATCCTCAATGTAGAAAAACTGTGGAATTCAAAACACAGGTTGAATTGCTCATGTAGCACCCACATACACAAACAGCAAACATATTTCTGACATTTCAAGAACAAATTATTTAACTCTGCATGCTTTCTGGAAATTGAAATTGACTCCTTCTTTGTCAAATCAGTTTCCAAAGGCATATAAGGACACTTCTCTACACCTAAGTCTTGACTGCAAACTCCCCAGCAGGTCACGCTGATTGCCGCTGCCCAGATTTGATGTCTTTTGATGTCTTTTTAACTTTTTAACCACAGCTGGCCAATTTTAATTTCATTGACAGAAGTACAAAGTGAGACTGCATTTAAGAGCTGCACTATATCTGTTCTGATTTACACAAGGGTAAGTGAGATTTAAGAAATAATCTTTCACATTGTTGAGCTACAGGATGCTTCATGATAGCTCTCTAGGTAACAAAAAAATCATGGTTTTACTGAATGAAATTACGTCAGTGAATGAACATGTCCTTACACCTCGCCACTGCTCAACGTAAGAAAACAAATCACATTTGAGGAATGTTTCAGATTCACCTCATACCAGCAATATTAACATGGAGCTACAAAGCACTAGATTTTGTAGAGAGGTATTAAAAGAAGCAGGAAGCCTTTGGATAACTTTTCAGTTAAGTGCTTTGCTCAATGACAGGTGCTTTTGCAATTACCCCTTCTCCTGACCTTATGGTCTACCACAGTATGTATCAGAGATCTCTGGGAAGTGCAACTATCACACCTAATGTGTTTCGACAAGTCTAGTATGTGTGCAAATTAATAAGAATGGCTTATTCTATTCTTCTTTTTGTTTTGCAAGGGTTGCTTTGCATTTGTACAACCTGCACATCTGCTTACCTGCTCTAACAAATGATAATGGATCTAGCAGAATGCAAAGAACAAGACATGGTCTCAAGTGTTTTTTGGGTTTTGTTTTGTTTTGTTTTGTTTTGTTTTGTTTTTTTAATGGGGGAATCTCCTTTACTGAAAGGTAGGAACATAAACCAGCTTCTTAAAATAGAGAATAGATTTCTTATGAATTTTTCTTCTTCAGATACTGTAGGAAACCATGAATGCAACACAGGAAAGGAACTGGGAGTTACAAAGAGCACTGCAAGTAATCCTTTGCAATACACACAGTTAAACTGTAAGAAGAAAATTTCTGATTTATATGTACTTTTGCCTCTACTATTAAAAAATAAAATAAACAGCGAATATTAAACACCTCATGGTAACAATTGCCTGGCATACTTCATTATGACAGTTACCTCTATAAGAAGGGCACATCTTGACTTCATTTTGTCTTCTAAAGTAGAAAAAAACATTTTTTACCTAAACTATACATAGCAAAAAAGGAAAAGGTGTAGTAATGCACTGCTGAATTAAAAAAAAAAAAAAAAAAAAAAACATTCAAATACTTCTGCTATCCTGTTTCAATGACCTTTATGAATAAAGGAATGCCTGTATTAATAAAAGCTACCATAGAACATCTTTTTATGGAACTGTATCAGTGATCAAATTTATAGACCTGTCTCTGGATGTCAACACATTGTGCATTCTTTCTCCATGAAGAACAAATTCCCCCTCTTTTCACCCTAGCACGGAACAATTGGTACTCAGCAGCACAGTAGCATCAAATGCAGATGCTGTGTAATAATGAACCTAGATCATAAAGCAGAATCTCCACAGAAAAGCAATATTACAAGTGCAGCTGAGATGCTGCTCATCAGCTGCATGTTCAGAAGTAGTGCAGAACTTCTACTGTGATCATGGAAGCTGCCAAGACTTTTGCAGGGGTTCCAACACCATTCAGTTTTGACACTGAAAACAAACATTATTTTGATGTCTTTCCACATTTTGGGTAAGGATTCTCTACAAAGCCTGATACAGAAGCAGCTGTATGACATGCTCTACAAAGTAATAGAATTTTCCACACACTTGTGTGACTTCCTGCTAAATTTTACATATATGTTAAATCTTTACACATCCTGTACACGTACTCCTACAGAGCACCTTTTTCCTGCTCTCTATCCAATACAGCAAGATCTAATGTCTTAAAAATGAAAAAGAAAAAAGTCATTATTTCCTTTCCTTTCCTTTGGGAAAAGAGATTGCTCATGTTCAGCTCTGTCTATGAGCTAATGCTAGACTTCGAACCACTCTCATCCCAATTTCAGCGTTTATTAACTTTACATATAAGGTTTATGACTTCTAGATTAGTAAATTATCTAGTAAGGCCTTGTAACAGATTTAATTGTGTTAATTTTAGTTAAATTATATGGTATGTTGATCCTGTGAAGAACTCTGTTGTGCAAACCACGAAGTAAAGATGCTATTAAGTTTTTAAGAGCCTATTTCAAACTTTGTTATGCTTAGGAATCAGCAAGTATTCCTGCACAGCACTGAGTACCAAAATCTACACTGCATGAAGAGGGTGCGCGTATGCATATCCATGCAGACAGCAAAGTTCATTATTACACTATTGGTGTATATTTATTTAATAAAAAGGTCACTTTGAAATTCCCAAGATTCCAGTTCTCAACTACATAGATCTCTTGCTGTAACTGGAATTACTGGAGGAACACTGCATTTTTCCATCAGATGAAACAGTGAGTATTGACTTTTAATAAGCTGTTGAATATTTCAGCACTTCTGAAATATGAACTCGACAGCTTATAGGATCAGTGCTCCTGTTTGCAATTTGCTGTCAGATACAAAGGGATTGTTCTAATATGTTTGGTATTACCATCAGCTAATCCTTTTCTGATTTCTGTGAGTATGTCACAAGAAAGTGAAATAAAACTATGGGATGTTGTTTTATGAGCAATGCAATAATAAATTCCCAAATAAGGCCTTTCTTAAAACCAATTTAGCCTTCAAATAGCAGCTTGAGGAATGCTCTCTGAAATCTAACCTATAATGACTCAAGACCCAATTTTCCCAGGAAAAGGTTTGAATCAGTGTATCAGTATTAAACCTTTAGGCTAGGATTCAGAGTGTACTTACTTTTTACTATGTATAGGATATTTTTAGCTTAGTGCATTAATAGGACAACAGAATAAAAGGAGGATTATGACCCTTATTCAGTATTTTGCTCAAAATTTATAAGATGTTTGGAAAAGAACATTTTGATTTCTTAATTCCTACAAATAAAGGAAAATCATGAGGTCCATTTTGGATTTTATTTAGATTAAATAAGGATAATATTCAAAATAATGGCTTAAATTTAGGAGCCCAAAATGTTGTTCAAGTCTCAAAATAAACTTTTCATTTTGTGAAACATCCAGTTAAAAAGTCAATGGTGTGACAAAAAATTAAATCTGAAGTTATATTGTAAAAGTGAGAAAGAACATTCTTAGTTTACTTTGCTGACATCCAGCTGACACGCCAGAGGACACTGCCAGCAGTGCTTTGGTAGGGGTACCAGATTAGCGTGCAATTCATGCTGCTGTCTTGTACATCTATTAGACTGAGGGTACTGGAAATTTCAGAGTCATGGTTTTTGAACTGTACCCTCTAACTGAAAGAAATCAATCCAGAAAATAAGAGAGATGTCTTGCAAAATGAAATT
The DNA here is from genome assembly GCA_035772895.1 of Perdix hodgsoniae. Classification (NCBI taxonomy): domain Eukaryota; kingdom Metazoa; phylum Chordata; class Aves; order Galliformes; family Phasianidae; genus Perdix; species Perdix hodgsoniae. The sequence continues at coordinate 5,440,531 of JAPSGF010000037.1, read as the reverse complement.
CTTGGGGAAAAAAAAAAAAAATTCTGAACAAGGCAAACTCTTTAATTTTAGGTTAGATTGCTCATGCTTCACCTGACTGTAGGAAATTTGAAAACACCAAAACACATAATGAAATAGAACAATATTTGGCCAAAACAGACCTTGCTCAGAGGTCACATTTTACTGTGCTTCAGTAAATCTTAAACAAATGACAGGTTTTCTGATGAAAACAATTTAAGCTGGAAAATTTCTACCCAGATCCATTGAGCTGCTGCTTCTTTCCACCTTTGTTTGGCAGAATGAGCACTGGATAATACCTATAATTTGGCCTTCTAGACATTCATGTGCCACACAGCATTTACTATATTTTGTTGCTTATTATAGCCAAAGTATAACTCTTTTGGATTTGGATAAATCATTTGGCCTTTCTTTCTCAGAGTTATGAAACTTCTCCCTTGATTGATAACTTCAAGACTTGAGGGAATGGACAGAGATGAGTGGCAACAGCAGCAATTGGTGCTCAGTATTAGTGGAAAAATAGGGCCCAGGGAAACCATAAAACACAAATAAATATCTGGCATAAAGAGACAACACAGTATAGAAGATGAAAATGATTTCTTAGTGAAATGGATCTTGAAGCATGAGCCTGGTACTAAGGCACAGTATTTGGTAAGGAGAGGAAATTAAATTTTACTTTTAAATTTTACTCCATGCATCTGTAAAAAAAAAAAAAAATCTGCAGATAAAACAGGCATCAGCCATTATAAAACATGGAACTAGATAGCCTTTTAAACAACAGGCTTTCACAGACCCATATTTTAATGTGGCATGTCCTGGGATAATATAGTATATCAGTGCTTCCCAGATTCTTTCACAGCACAGATCACCTTTTAGGCAAAACTGCCTAAACCGTCTTGGACCCCTCACCCTTGCAATGACATTCCTAACCAGAGCTGCACACACCCTACCAGCAATCAAGCCACGAGTGCACATGCACATACAAACATAAAACACTGGTCAGCAATACAAGAAATTTACTCTTTTACCTTGAGAGGACAGGAATTTTCTTGGGACTCCTGCTTTAGGTTTCCAAAGCTTTTGCCAGCAAAAACAGCAGCATCATCCCCATGGTGCAGATGCCATCTGTGGTGTCCTATAATCGCTTAAGGGCTTCTGCAGCTCCTGGGATGGAGCAGAGCAGCAGTTAGGACAGTGTTCCTGAACCTCACACCTGCCCCAGCTCAGCAAAAGGCTGAGAATAGCTGGGACTCTGTGACTCACTCCAGAAATCTCTGACTCCAGAAGGAGCCAGCTGCAATCCTCATTTCTGACAGTAGAAGTATATTCTGTTCTTCCTGAGTTTTAAACATGTAATTCAATGTAGCAATTAATTAATTCTTTAAGTAATTAATTACCAACTGTTAAGGAATTATTGTAATGCTGTATGTAGAAGTAATAAAATTACTTAAGGGTTTCAGAAAATTCTTCAAGAAAGCAATTATTAGTAGTTGTAGTCAAAATTATTTGTTATATTAATTACCTGTAATCTCTGCCTAGACATAATTAGACAAAGTAATCTTACAGTGGTGCAACATAATTATGTCACTAATGAGAAAAATAACACATTATTTTACATAAATTTGTCATATTATATGTTTAAGAGCTTGCTAATTTAAGAACAAAGCAAGGAATTAAAGAACAAGCACACACACAAAGTTTGGGGATAAGTTCACACAGCAGTAGCGTATTAAGGCAGGTCTTAAAACCTATTACTGCTTGTTAACTACTTAGAAATATGAACTGAGCTTCCACTCTCAGTAAAATTTGGTTTCAGATCTCAGTTCATAGCTTTTCAGTAGATCTAGACTCCTGTGCAAATTTCACTCAAATTCTTTGGGAATGTCTCTTTCATGCATAACCACTAAATCCAATAGGAATGATCCAATGGGGAAAAAAAAAATCAGTATTTTATATTTGTAATTGACTAATTTCTTATTTTTTCCACTAGCATTAATGTCAGTCAGACCCATTTCAGCACAACGTAAGCATGGGTTATTAATAATCCAGCATTTGAGATATCCCACCAAAGCTTATTTGCACAGCAAGTCCTTTTCACCTGTACCATTTAATTAAGTCCAAGCACATGCTTCACAACAAAGGAGCTTCAGAATTTGAGCACAAATTAATAAGGAAAAAAGGTAATAATCATAAAATATTAACTAATTATGCAGAAAGTTTCTCTTTGAAACAACCAAAGAAGTAACTTCTTTCTTTTTGTTTCTTTTTTTTTTTTAATAACAGAATGTGATTGTAGATCATGGGAGAAAAGGTATTTTACTAAAAACTTTTAACAACTCCATTTTTGGGTGGGATGGAGAAGGGGAGGGAAAGTGAAACACATTTTCAAATTAGATATTCTTCCAGCAGTGAATGAAAATATTTCTGACAAGTGCTTTTAGATAGCTACATCTTTATTTATGTGTCAAAACTACATACGTATTTAAATAGTTATATATGGTTTAGACAAAGGCTATGCTTTTGGTCTTCTCGTGTGCTTTTTCGATGTATGGCGTGTCATGATTCCACAGCGTACCATCAGTAATCAGGTAATTTAATAAGCACAAACTAAACCACAGTAGAGAGATCAGTTAGATTTTTATTTACCACCTGTAGTGGTACTAGTTGGATGAGAAGTCACTGATAAGAATTATGAAATAGAAAACCGACATATTTCTAAGGAAGTGGCTTTTATTTGTATCATGTATTACAGCAATTACTCGCCAGGGTGTTCAGACAGATGCTGTAGCTTTTCTGCTGAGGAATGCAACAATAACCCATGAATACTCAGAGTTAATGTCACTCGCTATTTCCACACTAGATGTTAAGGCAATCCCCAAGGCAAGCTGTACAGGAAGGAAAAAATCTCGAGGTGTGGCTGGCTCCTGCAGACAGCTGCTGGTATGGTTCCTGTGCGTCTGCAAGCATCTCGTCTAAATAAAGGCCAGCTCATTCTGCAATTGTTCCCTTGCAGTGGAAGGATGCAAATTAGCTTTTGTGCAGAGTGAGGTGCATCGCTTCACTGATGACATTACTCTCATGGCTTTACTCTGTAAAATGTTTTAGAATGCTTTCAAAGGGCTGGTACATATAGAAGATTGCAATGTAATTTCCCTTTTCCCAAAACCTTTGTTTATGATAAACACTTTCTGTGACTATTAAACCAGCTGGTAGACCTATAAATAAGAAGTAATGTAGATAATTAAATTTTAGGAGGATGCCACCTGCAAAGTTCTTCCTAAATAGCTGAATTCCTAGAATGCATTATATTTTCCTGCTCTGTTTGTTCAAAAAATCAGAACCCTGCACATACTTGGCTTGCCTCCTTCAAGCTACTCAGAGCAGTAGCACTCATTAGAGACCTAACCTACTTTTTTTTACTAGAATCTGAGGCAAAATCCTCATTCATATAATCAGAAGTCTGAAAATAATATTCACTTCTCTCTTAACAAAAATGAACACTCCAATTTTTTCCAGCTTTCAGGTACCTTATAGCTCTCAAAGCTCATTTTTGTAAGTGACTTCTATTGGAAACAAGTATTTAAAGCTATTTTTAAACGATAACTCACTGTTAAGATGCAGTGCATCTATTGTGTGTTTGAGATCTTGATTTTGACCCCACACATTTGGTGCTAATGACAAATCCCTTTTAAATGAAGTTTTAAAAGAAAGCAAACCTCATTAGGCTTTTTTATCACCTTCTTTTTACATTGTATCAAAATCTTTACTGTCTTGGATCGTAAGTCTTACGCAAATTAAAAATGCCATATTAAAAATGTACTTTTAATCCCAAGGCATGCATTGCACCATAATTTACTGTAGTAACATTGTAGGAATGAACGGCACTAATGATGTAACACTGTATTTCAACATGTTTTACAGCACCACAATGTTATTCTAAAGATTGTACCACAGTTTGAGCAAACATTACCAAATTTGAGACAGATTTATTGTGTTTGTTGACCTGTTTGGGCCAGGAAACAGAGGATCTATGTGGGAACTTAACTATAATTATTGAGCACTAATTGCTTACCTCCATTGCGTACTAGAAGTCTGGCTGTCTTGCACATTAGCATCTTTTCAGGTTTGATTCGGGCCGAGACCATTCCTCTGTAAAAGGAGGAACCAAGACAGGAAAGCATTTCAGTCCTTTACAAATTCTTCCCTCTGTGTCTACAGTGCTTCAGAAGTTGTCTGCTGACACTCATTCTGAAATGGAAACTTGGGGCAAACTTTGCACAGTATTTCAGGAGACATTGTGCTGTTCTGAATGACTAAGGGCAAACACTGCAGGGCAGGGTAGAGCAGCACCCAGCCTCTCTGTGTTGCTCATTCCAGATGTAGAGAGGAAGGAGGCTGCATAAAGGACTAAGGAACTGAAGAACCTCATTTTGTCATATTGTCATAAGGTCGTGGTTTATTTTCAGCAAAGATGATCTCAGGTTAGGGACAAATAAGTTACTGTGACCAGTGAAATCTTTATGTCTGTTGGAAAAAAAATGCAGACCAGACTCATTTGGTGAAATGCTGAGCTGCAGGAACAACTGGTCACTGCTTTCCTTGTTTCTGACAGTCACAGACACTCTTTAACGTTGAGGAAAACCACTGATAATATTTTCAGCAGAATGCAAAACAGTAGAGAAGAAAGAACTCACACTTCCGAGAGTAGAATCTTACTTACATCAGCAGCCCAGTTCTGGACTCTGTGCTCTGGCTTGTGGAGATGTGAGGTTTCCAAGAAGCATCTGAATTTCTAACCTGCCTGTCAGTATCTCTAATGAAGAAATCCTGTTTTCACTTATCCCAGTGCATTCCCACTGAGTTCAGCAGACTTTCTCCGGAGTAGCAGACTTTCACATAATATTACATTATACATAGAATGGCTGTATCTGGTCCTATGCAGTCTTGCCATTCAGATTATAAAATAAATGCTTAACTGCTTCCATTTCTAATGTTTTGGTCATTTATAACTAGCTCTGAAAATAACATATTTTAAACATAGCCCCCTGAAAACTTGATCTGTGATTAGATGGAGTATCTTTTACCTTGTGCACTGGCCAGAATCTCCAAACCAAGCAGCTGACGATGATGCTGAGCAGAAGCTGGGCAGTATTTCTTCACTGTGAGTTAAATGTTCCAGCGCTTCAGAGAACCCTGGGGCAACAAAAAAGGGAATAAGTAAGGGAAACTGTTTCAGTTTTTCTATTTGGAACCTGCTTTGCTGTAATTTTGAGACAAAGACTAAACCACAGGTAATTGATCATAATGAAAAAAATGCATTAATGAAAGTAATTGACAAAAGCCAGTCCACCTGTCAAAGAAGAGAAACCTTGAAAAGAAACGGCAGGCTTTTGAAGGTCAGGGCTCAGTGTGGTGTAATCCCTACCATCTGCGTTCAGGCTGGTGCTATTCTCAGACTGTCATATGCACTCTCTTCTTTGAAAATAATAGACATGGGGAAAAAAAAGCTAACCCAACAGGGAGCCTAAATGTAGCTAGCTTTATAGAAAATGAAAAAGCACCACTGTATAAACTTACAATGACCCTTAATTTTCCTTCCCCTTGACCTACACACATCCACAATCTCTTTCAGGACTGCCGTGGCACTGGGAATGAAAATAATTCAGTGACCAACAAAATGTAACGGTATAACAGCAAGTTGGAATTGTAGGCACCACACCCAATGCAATCAGCCACACATGGTATTGCCCGGCACATGCACTGAAGTGATTAAGTGTCACCCTTTCCTCCAGCTTTTGGAAGACGGGCCTTGAACTTGCAGAAAGCTGAGGGCGCCTGTGTCTCCATGCCAGAATTCCAGCCCTCAAAAGACATGCTCAACAGCCACCCAGAGCTGCAAGATGTGTTCAAGATGTCCTGGTCATTAAAGCTGTGTTTCTGGCTGTTTTCAGAGTGCACAGAGAAGCCTGATACTTACGTTTGCCTGGAAGGTCCTATGGGACTGAGTCACTTTTGCATTCATGTCCTAAACACGCAGAGCTCTATTAGACCCAAGCCTGGAAAGTGCCCACAAGCTTCCAACCCATACATACACAGCTGAAGCAGGCATCCCTGATACTCAGCACCATAATAGCTACAGCTTAGAGTGGGAAAAGCTGGGATCAGTTTTCTGAACACTGACCACCGAGTAACAGAGCAATTAGCCTTCTTAATACATGCTTTTTCATGCTGCTTGCACATCTTAGAAAGCATGAATGAAAATCTTCTTCACCTACAGAATACCATAGCTTGCTGATCAGGTCACTTTGTGTGGTCTTGGAGTTCAAATCCCTCAGGCAGAAAAGGAAATTGAATTCAGGTTTCCCACACTTTGACAGGATAAATTAATCACTGAGTTATTACATTAAATAAGGGCATTAGCTCCTCCATGGCAGTTGTGCTTTGAAGGTAAAGGATTTGAAATCCAGCAAGAAAAGTTGTCACTTGAATGGGAACCCCGAGTGTAAGAAGGTGCCCTCCTAGCATGCAAACACTGAAGTCCTGGTGTGGGGCAACACTTAAGACACAGTCTTGTTCTTAGTATGTCATGTCAAAAGCAGAGGAACTGATGCTTTTTGGTTGTCATTCCTCTGCTTTCAGACATCCACCCAAATCCTCAGGTAGTCTTTCTGGAATTTGTTCCTTCCAGAAGGTGGCCAAGTATCTGAAATTTCTGTGTTCCAGCTTTGGTCTCAAAAACCCCTTTAGGTCCCTCTGATGCTTTGGCGATTTATTTCAAACAAGAAACTCAATCTGAAAGCTTTTCACAGCCATTACAAAATACAGTGGAGGCATGGAGCCACTACCTATCTTGGAGCTTTTTTGTTTTAGAGAGGAAAATTTTTTTAATGAAGAAGGTTCATCTATTAAAATAATGATAAAGAAATACATACAGAGCTCTTTATTCCACAGTGCTAGACCTAGGGAACTGCGGAGCACAACCATACAGATTCCCCAGAAGTCATGTTACATACACTGTGTAGGAAATAGTATGTATAAAAGCTTACTTTTTCTATTATTCTGAAGTCATAAAAACTTGGATAGTATATCTAAACAGCAGGTATAAATAGTACATATACATTATATATATTACTTGCTCCTAAACAATTACATTAAAACTTCTGCCTCCATGCACAAACCAGAACACGCCACATAAAACATCCCTCTGTTAAGTGTAGATTCCTGGGAAAACAACCCCAATAAAAATAACGCATAAAAAATAACAGTGCCTCACAAATGTCTAATTAAAAAGGGTCTCCACCTCTTTGGAAGAAACACATTTTATTTGCCCTCATTAAGGTGAGCTAACAACTGTACTTCAGCCTGCCCTGCCTGAATGATGTCATCAGCATCATCCATGAAAATAAAATACGAGAAGAATCATTCTCTTTCCCTGAGTTGTAACTGCCTATCTTTCTAGACACACAATCACTTTCAAGCATATACTTAAATTAATAATTCCAATGACTAGCTGTTGACATTATACCATCTGTACAAGTTTAGGCATAACTAGAGTAAACAGAGAAATTCAGAATGAGACCTAAAGCTTAAGATGCTCCCAGGGAGGCTTCACTAATAGCTTTTGCTTGTTAGCCATGCTGACTCAAAATAAACATTTATTTAGTTATTTTTTGAACCACAACCTGAAGGCACACCCTCTACTAATAGAATAAGATGCTAATGAAACCTCTTGCTCAGTGTAAAGCAGCACCTCTTCCTCTCATTTGCAGTAACTGCATTTTTCTCTTTTGAACCATTTATCTTCTTCTCAATTGTGTGTCTCATTATGTGGATTGCTTGTACTGATTCCACACACATGGGGTAAGACAATCAGGGAATCTGAAGCTGCACAAACATATAGGAACACAACTGAAGCACAAATCACAGCTGTTTCTTTGGACAGTTGTGGAGGACCTTATCCTCATTCAAAGCTGTGCCAGCTAATGTCACTTCAGGTAAACTGAGAAGTTGGTCTAAAGACAGACAAAAAGTCTTTTACTATAAATTAAGATGAAATAATTAAAACTTCTAAAAAATTACATATGCTCAGGCTGACTTTTCGTACTAAGAGGAAGGAAAATTAAAAGAAAAGACAATTACTCAAAAGTAAAAGTGAAACCTAAAATTGAACAAAAGGAAATGCTATGAAGCCTGAGTATCCAGCCAGTGTGATGCCCAACATATCCGTGACAAAAAGAAAAAAAAGGAGATAGAAAGAAACGACAAAAGAAAATCTAAAAACCATAATAGCTTTTATCAAAATACATACAAATATATTCTTCTATTATGGACTGCAAAAATCCCTAATATTGATATGCCTAGAACTTGACCTTTTATACACTGCCTAGCCAATCTCGTGGAGAGCCTGAAAAAAATAAAGTGTGAAAGAAGGAAAGACTTTCACACAGGAAATGTCCCTGTGAAGAAAGAGCAAAAGAAGACAGATCAGAAGAGTAGCTCCTAAGACCACAAGGATTTTCACTTGTAATGAAGCTTGTCATCCTTTAGGAAGAAAACACGACATTGGCCAGGAATGGCATCAGCTCACAATTCTAAGCATAATGTCAGCATAAACCTTTTCTTTTTATCCTCAGAAACATATTTTTTCTCCTACAAGAGACATCAGCTCTAGGTAACATGCAATAGGTGCAACGTTTTTACATTACAGCACTGCTAATATGCCACTGGTGTGACCTCTTACATTTTAATTAAGTTTACAGGAAATGAAAAACTGTTTTTTCCTTTGTCCTTTTATTTTTTGGAAATAAAACATCTGACAAAGGAGCCAGCATCTCAAGGGGCAACGATCATCCTGCACCGTGTGTGCACAGAAAGGAGATGGTCTGAAGTATCACTTCTACATTTCAATTTATCACTTATGGTTTGGCTTTTTTGTTAAAGCCACTGGAGAGCAGGCAGGAGTCACAAGACAAGGCACTTGCCGAGGAGCACTGCACAGCCCCATGCTCAGGCTGACAAGTTGGCAGTGGATATCTTTCATTCAGTACATCTCTATATACTGCACACAAAAAATGCCTGGGGAGCCTTGGTAATGAATACATCAACTTTTACCCTGCTCTGTAAAAACAGCTATAAGGAAATGATTTCTGTTCTACAGAGGGGGTACACAGACTAAAAAGAAAACACAACACTTGCCAGAAAAATAAATGCCCTGCTCCATCAGAGAGATGAAGGAGAAAGATAAAGTGCTCTGTTTAGGTTACACCATCTGAATCTAAGTAGACTATAAACCCTTCCCCTTCTGACCAGGGGTGCAAACGTCATCAATACAGGTACATACAGTTTCTAGTCTTCCATGAGATGCTGCTCACCATTCAAGTGGAAAGTGATTGAGGAATTTATTTTGCTTAAATAGAAAAGCCAAGAGAAACAAAGAAAAAAAAAAGTG
>JAPSGF010000037.1:5156390-5430686 GCA_035772895.1 Perdix hodgsoniae | reverse complement strand
GGAGAGGAGAGGAGAGGAGAGGAGAGGAGAGGAGGACCAAAAGCTTTCCCAAGGCACTACGGTGTGTCTATTTCTGGTATTTAGACTTCGCTGATATGGTCAATATACATGATGAGAAACATAAGATATATACAGTACTTTCTGACTTCTGCATACACATTAAACATTACTGATTTCATAGTGGCAAACCAAAGTTTGGCACTTTTCCTGGAAACACAGGCAAGCACACTCTGTAAGGAACCACTGCTGCTCCCAGAGAAACTCTGGTTTAGGTCGGTGCTTCCATCTGATGGCAAGGACAGCAGTGCCTGGGTAGCTGAGTTTTGATTGCAGTATCTTTCTAAACTACTTTCATCAGCTAGAATCCTTGTACTGATGTGCAATAGAAACAGAAGTGTCTGAGACATGGAATTATGCATTCCACTGGTTGGGCTGGACGAGCTGCGCCATTGTGCATATTTATGGACATGAGTTGAACCCTCAGGGTAAACGTGAACAAAGAATAGACTGTTGTGTTTTTTTTTTTTTTCTAAAGCATCTGGGTGTAAGCCTTATTTTGCCAGCAACCATAGTGTTTATGGGCATGTTTTACTGGAAACCTGCTGCTTCTCACAACGTTTCCTGAGCGACTGTCTTAGTAAAACTGCATCTGGAAATGACAAGCACAGAGCTGTAAATCTGAAAAGCAGTGTGCAGCCCTAATAGCTAGCAGCCACGGCAGGGCTGTGAACACTGGAAAGATTTACAAAGACAAAAGCAGAGCAATGAATTTGTTTCTGAGTGCTCTGTGATCACATTACACCTCTTCCTCTTCAAAGATAACCTGTAGACATAGAAGTGACTTTAACTGCTCTTTGAGTTAATGCTGTTGTAGGTAGGTAACCTGTAATTGCTTACCTGCCTGAGGCAACCCAAATTTCTGCCCTGCACCCACTTGTTAAAGAAATGGCAAACTGGGCAATATATCCTTTTTTCCTTTTCACCCAAATGAGATCTATTAACAAGGTCAAAGCCATGAAAATGAACCAACTTCAAATAATTGTCTCTCTGATGGGTACCATTTTGTGTAAAGCAGGAAGTGCTCATAAAAAGGTTATCACCTCAAAACATGTACACAGAGGGCTCAGGACATCTTGATCAAGATATGTACTTTTCATTATCTTGTCCCTTAAGCTGTGAAGTCCTGAAGCTACTCTGGATTCCATGTAGATCACTCCAAATCTCCAGATACTTCAGAGCACAGTTGCAAGGAGATGGTGACAGGAGGGGAGCAATGGTCACAGCAAAGCCACATTACAGTAATACAGACTGGGATGGCAGAGAGCATCACTCCATTAGACCAGTCACAATGCATCAGGGAGAACTGGGGATCAGAGCCAAGGTTTTGGAGTGTGAACAATACCATAAATTGCTCAGAGTGAGGAAGAAATATACTTGCAACCTTCTGGGTAACAAGCTATTCATGTAAAACAAACAAAAAAACAAAAACCTTAAGTATTAAATAAAACAAAAAATATTAATATTAGAAAGTAACTTTTTAAAAATCTCATAGAGCCAGGGGCTTTGACTCTTTAATTCAAACTACTTTTTCATTCAAATGCCCTTCAGTTTTACTAAAACATAAAATACTGAAAGGTGTTAAGATTCCTTAACTAAACCATCCCGCTTTACTCAGGCATTTTGTCTGCTCCTCAAAAAGTTAACACTTAAACATATTAATATGTAGAGGCATGTATTGAAAACTACAAGTCATTTGTTTAAAATTGGGTTATTTGCTTAACTCAGTCTTAATTTTATGCATAGAAGTATAAGCATATGTACACAAAAAGTGTGTGCACTCGGTTTTTGGATTTGCAATGACAGAAATCAAACCTCAATTATTCGCTAACTAACTCTTTTCCTGAAGGCAAATGTCAGTGCCTGTTCAAGGGATTAAGATCTGTATGTGACTTGATCAGCGCCAGAAATGACGAATGGATAAGGAACAGATCAAGAGTGTGAATCTGTGACATTCTACATAGCACATATCCTAAATTTAACTTTCCAACTTACATGGTTATTTGGGCATGTCATTGACTGCCACTGGCTCCTCTGTAGCCAACAGGCGGGAGACAGCACGAAACAGGAGGAATATTCTTAAGCCAGTGCAGTACTGAGATTGTTAATTTTGCATCTGACTATAAATTCATATTCCTTGTTGGTCTCAGAGGAGACTGAACACAGCTTTGGAAAGTTCATCAAACACCTCTGGCCAAATCTCCGGGTTGCTTCATAAAGACCTGTCAATAGCTTCATTAAATCACACAAGCCTTTGGTCAGGCCTTTTCCTCTATTACTGTTTCTTTACAGATCAGACTCTATCGTCCTTTGCCCCCAGTACTTCTCATACAAATCTCATGTCTGTTTCTAATATTTTTGCCATGTTACTGTACTCTGTATTGTTTCCCTGAGTCCCCTCAAGATGCCCCCAATGAAGAGGAAACTGAGCTCTGTACCCACTTTGGGTAGCTTTTGCAAGGAGAGGTGCTAAGGCTGGGCTGGCAGCATTAGAAACAGTGGCAAACCTCACTCACAAAGACAGCAGGATAGGGAAGACGGGTTTTGCATGGGGTTCAGGCAGAGTCATGGGGGCTCGGCGCTGCAAGTTGTGCAGCAATGAAGACTCTGTCCTCTGTTTCCTCATGCCCAGGCACTTGTTCTGCAGTGGATCTTCCCAGCCCCAAACTTCCCCATGATGTCACCCTGAGGGGTTCACAGTGTCATCGCAGGCCCCTGTAAGGGCTGCAGCACCCTTGGGCAGCACGGAGGCAGCAGTCTGCCAGGAGCACTGCCAGGTACCTGACTAAATCTGCTGAGTTTCCATTGCAACATAATGTAAGAGAGTTAGGAGTAAAAGCCACCCTTGAGAATCACAGTTCCAGGGAGAAGGACCTAAAACTTCTCCTTGCTGGTTTAGCCACCTCCTACAACAGCGAGTGTGTTTCCAGGCTCGTAGAAAGCACTCTCAGGTTGTTGTGTTTGTTGTTCTTTTTCACAGTTACAACCTTGACCCTACCTTTAGATTTTAAAATAACAGCTATTTGGAATTTGAGAAGAGTCAGCAGCCCCCCAAAGTGCCTATCAGGATTAAATCCACTAAAAACCCTTCCTATTAGTCAGGCACAAAGCAGCTGGGCAGAAACATACGTTTCTGTTTCTCTGCAGTGCCATTCCTTTGCTCCGGCCCCCAGTTAAACAGCCACGATAATGCTCCTCACTCAGCTTGTTTGAAGATTAAATTAGCTGCTATTAGTTCAGCTCTTTGAAGATGTACCCAAAGTGGTAAGTGCTAAGTATTATTAGATGAATGTTAGTCATTAGGCTCTGGAGAAATCTTGTTGCTCTGTATTACTGTGTGAGCCGTGCCAAGCTGTGGCTGCTGGTCCATGTGAGCAGTCCCAGCACTGGGTCTCGCTCTGCCCTGCACTGCTGAGTGCCAAACCCCGAGCTCCTGTCCACGAACAGAGCCACCTTCAGCATTTCAACCACCCCTCTGCAAACCAACTCTAAAGAGTTTTGTTTTTTTTTTTTCCTGCACAATTAAGAAAAGCTTTTCATTTTCCAAGCCCTCCCTGAAAATTCCCGTCCCCCTTTTAACTGAACTTTAAAGAAACAAACCATCTACGTGATTTATTAAGCTGAACTTTGATTTTTTTTTTCTTTAAAAGGAAAAAAAAAAGCTGTCAGTCTTTCAAACTTCAAGACAGATGGGCAACAAGATTTTCCATTAAATTACACCAGATTGGAAAGGGTGTAACAGACATAAGGTTTAGTCCTTTTTAAAGCCCTCTAGTGGTAGTTCCAGTTATACTATTTATTGTCATAGGAAATTACCTCATTACTAAACTGCTTTATCTGGGATCTTTAACAGGAAATTAGATGCATCTGTCTTTAGAAGCAGGGAGAGGAAAATGAGGAACTGTTAGCAGAAAGGTCTCTGTCTTTCTGTATAGAAATAAACATGAGGCAAGTGTGCGGAGTAGTAGAAACTGTACATGAAAATCATGTAAACTGAAAAGGCAGCAAGCGCCACCCAACCAAATAACAAGATCCCTCCTCTAGGATCTGATCCCTGGTACAGACTGAGAAAGCTTCTGCGAAATTACAGCAGGCCCAGTTCTCCTCTCTTACTGTGAAGAAGTTGCCAATGAGCGTGCTGTACCAGCCACACAGATAAACAACATCTTTAATTCCTCGAGGCCATAAATCTGCCACTTCTCACCAACCACTATATTGCCATTATAATATTTTCTCAGACTTCTTTCCTTCCTCTGCAAAGTTCCCTTTCAAAACAAATACACCACACAGTCCAAGACAGCATGGGAAATCGCACACAAGTAGTTCAGTGATAGTGTTGTTACAGCTCCAGATTAGGAAAAAAAGGAAAAAGTACAATAAAATCAGCAAAGGTAGAACCATTGCTATTTTAAGATGCATTACATCATGTCTGCCTTCTGCCAAAACAAACTGTGTAAAAACTTAATCTTTAAGCTTAAACCAGTTTTTAGAAAGCAAAATAACCTTACAGTTAGTTTCTTAGAAGCAATTTCAGTATTTTAACAAAACAGATAAGGAGGATCTGCTCAGACTGTTCTACAACCAGCCTGTCTCAGCCCCCAGGTATTAACCACATTCTGTCTGAATATCATACATAGGGTTAGAGAACTGAAGCTGTCTCATTTGTTAAATGGCTGAATAGCAGCTCAAGAGCCTGGCAGAGCACTTAGGGTTTCTCAAGAGTAACTCACAGAGTTGTATGGGAGAGAAAGGCATTACTCTGACAGCTCTCAGTGTTTCTTCAGCACCTCCTCTTAACATCTAGAGGATTTTCTGGAGTGCTTATCTGAATAAAGGAGCTTATTACAATTACTCATTTTAATAAACGTCTTGAGAATGAAACAAAAATTATAATAGACGGTCAAGAGATCCTGTGAGAAAATCAGACAGGTACTAGAAAAGGCAGAACATCCTTGTCAAATGGATGTCAAAAAAAGGTTTTTATGAGGAATCTCAAAATCAATCATGGCCAGAGACTGATTCCAGAAGGGGACAGCCCTCACCCCGGCTGATATTCTCATCTTCCAGAAGAGCATAGAAACGTCCGAGTCATCTTTGGTCTACCCCAATAAAGTGACACTGACGTTTATTTGTACTGAATGACATTTTCCTGAATTCCTTTATGGAAAACCAAAACAACAGTGTTTCTGATTAGAATAATAGCAGAACTTAAGAGTAATGAACTTTATGTAGCTTTGTTTGCAGTTATAGTGTAAAATAAACAAGACTTACAGTAAACGATAAGATATGCATCCGTTACTAGTATGAGGTCCTCTGAAAGTTGCCCTTTGAAATAAGCACAACCACTCGGTAACGCATAAGCTAAGTCCAATAAAAATGTGCAGTGAGAACACTGTGTGGCTGAGTTTAATTTCCTGACTCTTGTGGGACTTAAATCTCAACTTTAATAAGACTTCACTGTTGTGCAAAGTGCATGGTGACGCAGTGGGATGCAGTGGCTGAGATGCAGGCTGAATGACAGGAATCACCTTTTCCTGGATCTATTGTTTGCTTCCGATGTGATTTTGTATGGGAGTTCTACAGCTCAATTTCCTCCTTGATAAAAATGGGAATAACAGTGGTTTCTCACCTTTGACATTCATGGATGAAAAGTGCTAAACATTATTAATTCATGAATTTATCAACCTCAAGCAGAGTTGTGACCTTGAAAAGGGAGAAGTTCCAAAGTCTGCAGAGTCTGCTGGGGAGATCATTAGCACTATTTATTTTAACAGGCAAGCATGTGTATGTTACAGTGATTCTTGCAGGGCTGGCGGAGGAAAGGCAGTATGATACGGTAGATAGTGTGATGTTTCCATGCCCAGAGAGAGAGCATTATGAAAGGACAGCAGTAACAAAGCTTGGAACAAGATCATCTTGTCTAAGTGGAAGGCCTGCTCCCCTCCTGGGAGATGCTAAGCAATGTTTTGAAATACTCTACATGCTTCAGTCCCATATCTTACAGAACAGTTATAGCAATCAGTCACAGATATTGATTAGCTTGGCAGTACAAGGGAACTCACAGCAAAACCGACTTCAAGATCGCTTGAGAACATTTTTATTTTCCAAAGTATTAAAATGATCAAGAAAACTGAGGTTGTGAGCATTTTGTAAATCTTTTCTAACGAATGGCAAAACCAGGACAATTCATCATCTGGTTCCACAAATTCTCCCTAAGAATTTTCTTAGTCTTTAGAAATATTTCATATTTCTACATAAAAACAGTGCAATAGTTTGACATACAGAAATATTCAGTGCTTTATTAACTTGCCTTTTCACCTTATTGCAAGGAGAACTGGAAAGCCCTGCGTGAGTTACAACTACGAGTTCTGCAGCTTTTCACTCTGCCCTACAATTTCCTTTATGTTCTTTTAGCCTATGTTAATTGTGCACTGCTGCTGCCATTTGAGCATCTGTCCCCTGCTGCACTGAATCACCAGAAAGCAGCTTTTTCAGTCCATCTGTGACAGCTCCAAGCTCAGAGGAAACAACCTGTGTGGAAATGCTGATTCAATGTGGCAGGGGATAAGTGGGCTGGCAGAATTGGCTTTGTGCATTTTAATAACTGAGGAAAAAGGGACAGGAATGACAGACATGAAGTGAGGCAGAGAATGTAAATTCTCTCTTCTTGACCAATCCAACATTCTTGTGCTCAATCTGTATTTTAAGAGGCTAGAAATTTATTTCGGTCAATAAAGTTGCACACATCTCTAATAAAATAGGTTAATAATACACATCAGTATATGTACAGTAACACAAATATTGTGCAGAATATATATATTTTATCATGACAAAACACATGGCATACTTAGAAAGATTTGCTTAGTTCTTAATAGAGAGTAGGGCTACACAGTAGTAGCTAGGATTGGAGAACTCAGAAGAAGAAACAGTCAACCAATCAGAATCACTTGCCCCTATGCCACCATCAGTATCTGTATGGATAAACAGAAGTACACACACAGCCTTTGGTACTGTATGTTTATTCTTAAATCTGACATCCATGCGTACTTCATCTAGCACAGAAGGAGCTATTCTGTTATTTATCATAATCACTGCCATTCTGAATATCAAATCTGGTTATTAGAGATCAATGATGAACATTCCTTCTAACAGTCTTGAAGCTGTTGAAACAGAAGACAACATTTTGGATAGAGAGGTGATAGTACTGAAAAATAACCAATTCCTTTCCCTCTTTTTGGTTTCTGAGCTTTTCATACAGATTGGACTAAGACTAGCAATTTTCCTTCCTCAAGTATCGCAAATATATCAGGATACTTAAGTGGAGCAGATATCAGTGGGGACTCTCAGTTAACAGCATTCTGCCTCACAGGGAAAATAATGACCTCATGGATGATCCAGATACAGTGAACCTATGTCTAACTGAATCCCAACACAGTTCTGTGCCCTGTCTTAAGCTGCTGCAAGTACTTATGTTCCATGTTGAGCAACTAACCATCTCCAGTTGGATTTAAGCAAGCATGCCTAGGAACCAAGGGGTAACCTTAGCTATTTATCTTCCATATTGTTTCCTTGCTGTGAAAGAGCTCAGGACTTTGAATAGAAAAAAAATTGCAAGAGTGAGATTCCTTTCGTAAGCTAGTAAAAAAAAGGGGTGAAAAGAAATACAGTATTCTTTCCACATTTTCCAATTCATGCTTTTAGTAGCCTTTGAAAAAAATTCCATCACCACCCAGGGAAAAAAAAAAAAAAAAAAAAAAGGGGGGGGGGAAGCATTTGTGATAATGGAAACTTTCTTTTTCCAAATACAAATGGTAACATTTTACCAATTGTAAAGATACTGCACATTATAATCTTCAGTCTTTCAGTCTTAACCATTTAAAAGACTCACTTTAAAACATAAACAATTGTGGAAGTTCCACGAAAACATAACTTAATAACTGAAATAGCAATAAAACTGCTGCAAGAAGAAATTTATAGTACATTAATCTCTAGATTCTGTATTTGGACTGGGAATGATTACACGATAATGGAGTAAATGCTTTGCTAAGTGAATACAAACTTAATACTGTATATATCAAATGTAGACATGATGGAGAATAAATCTGCAGTACATTAATTTACAAAAAGAACTTTCTTAAATGAAACCTCCTGAAATAGTAAGTCCAGGGAAGTGAAGAGGCCATCATTAAAGTGCAAGGAAGTAAATTCAATCTGAATCTGTTAAAGACAGTGGCGTTTTTTCTAGAAAACAGTGAAAAATCATCTACAGCATTCAAATGTGTGAATCAGCTCTCTCTGCAACTTGGAGATGTTTCCAAACTGATTCATTAAAATGTCTGAAATTGAGGGGTTACCTCCAGGGGAAGATCATAGACCCTTTAGGAATATTTACTCCACACAGAGGGAACAGGGTGAAGAACAGCCCATGATACAACTATTCAGTCACTACCCCAATTTAAAAGTCAAATGCTATGTAAGACTTAGGTTGAATGCACCATTCATCTTTTTTATGAGAAAATATATGTAGCTGTACTAAGAACAAATGTGGCTCTCCATTCAAAGTTTTAGTTACCAGCTTTACACAAATGGAAGTCATCAAAGGTCAAGAGGAAACAAAATCCTTCCCACCCACTTAGCTGGAAAGCAGTAGAAGCATTTAATCACGGCCATTTCTGCTGCTTCAAGCCAGCTGTAACCCTCACCATCTTACAAGTCAGGATAATGGAGCCACTAACAAATTTCTTGAGTTCCTTTCTGTATTTCTACTCATAAAACAACATCTCATCTAAATTAACTGGACCAAAATAAATAACTGAATTTCCTCCTCTCCCCTTCCCCAAACTCAGCAATCTTTGGTTAAAATTAAACCAGATTAAACTACTAAAACAAAATCTGCTCTGTAGAACTGAAATACAGGACAATAGGTCACTGTCAAATTAGAAATGATGATGATTCATGAAAAGAAATTGCAAGATATGACAGATAATTCTGAGTACAGACTACCACCTTTCTCTAAGGTACCTCAGAATAAAGAAAACCACCTACTCCATTAAGATGAATACATAGTTTTCCTCCTGGTTGAGATTTAAGCACTTTTTCTAATTGTCATGATATGAAAGACCAAGACACACATAATTTAAAATTAAGTTATATGTTTCTCTTTCAAATACTAGAGTACCACAATGGAAGCAAAATTGAGATTAAAATTGAGAGTAGCACCATGTGCAGGAACAGGGAATGAAAAAAAGGTACAACTGAACCAACAAATACTACCAGACAATTTATCTCCCACATTTCACACTAGATTTTTTTTTCTTTCTTCTTTGAAAAAAGTTGTACTTTCTGGAATCAATGTCATCTAGGAAGTAACTTACCTATGTGCTGAGAATGAAAACAGCTACATTTTTTTAGCAACCATATTGAAAAGTTGTGAGGAGTGAAGTTATGCTGCTTTACACAAATAGCCCTATCTAGGCCTCCCTACAACATGTTAGAGCGAGTTGTAAAAGGATAGGCCCAAGTATTTCAATGGATTAACCATTGCCTCATTCAGCATTGCACAAGTTCTCATCCTGAACATTGAACTGTGCCATTTACATCATTTCAGCTATGCAACAACAAGAACAGTAACCTATTTTTATAAAACTAGATCTTTGTGACTAATGGTCATCTACCAAAGCAAAACACTCGCTTCCATTGATAACTGAATTGCAGGAAAGCATTTGACGTTATTATACTGGTTGGCAAACAGTATTTCCCAATTTGAGGAAACAGTTGGGGAAGAAGATTGCCAGACAGGTTTGAGAAGTGCAGAACAGACAAGCGGAGCAAGAAAGGTGAGGACTCATCGTGACCTCAATCCACCCAACCACATGCCACCTACATTCTCTGACAGTTGGAGATGTAATAGGTATTAGTTCATCCCAACCTTTCTGCTCTCCTGCCATGCCCTAGAGCAGTGAACTATGGCTGCAGCTCTTACACAGGCTCAGTAAATAGCTGACCAAACTCTCTGCATCTCTCCTACACAAGCCTCAGATGACCTGTGAGAGTACACCAGTCCAGTTGCAAGGAAGGGTCATATCTTTGCATAGGCAAACAGCAAAAAGGAGACCAAGAAAGAAAACCCCTCTGGCAACTGCCAGTGAAATATCTCAAAAATATTCTTCCTCTGAGAAAAAAAGAGGAATGAGAAAGGTGCTAGTGAAATAAGAGGATGAAGAGGGAAAAAGATGAAGAAGCAGCATGTGGAAATTTGGAAAAGATATTCAAAGCAAAAGAAAATGCCCTTCTGCCCCTTCTCTTTCTAACTCTCCCCCTACTAGGGCTTTTGGCAGTTTAGCTTGGAAAAGATGAGTAAGAATACAAAATTTAAAATGATGAACCCAACAGAGATCTTGTAATCTTCACTTAGTTTTCCAAGAGAAGTAAAACCCTGAGAGAGGAACTGACAATTGGCAACTCCATTCTCCTTTCCCCAACACATTTCTGCTGCTGTTCTAAGCATGCTAACACAATCCCTGAAGCAAGAAGTGTGCTGTTATCCCTTTGATAACACTCACATAAGGTTCTTCTGATTGTTTTTGTAATGCTACATCAAGAAATTTTTTATCCTATGTAATCGCAAAAGTAAGCTGAACATGGCAAAGAGATGATTCCCCGGGTCTCCAAAATTTTGGGGGAAAAAAAAATTGTTATTATCTTCTTGTTAATCTATTTTGGGGGGTTCTTCAAAAAGAAAACCATATCCAAAAATCATGTATGGCACTGATCAGTGGCATTTATTTTTTTTATCACAGCAGCCTAAAGTAATCTGTGATCTAAAACAGCAATTTGTACTAACTTGCCATAAACTGTCTGTGAATTCCACCTGAACTGGAACCATTATTAGGCCAGCACCGTGCTGTGCTGTAGGCAAATTCATAGATGATGCACTTTACCTAAACCAACAGTACACAGGATAGAACATCTTACTTATTTACAATTTTAACTCCCAGTCACTCCTTGCTTTTTTTCACCTTTGCCCAGACTATTTCTGAGCTGGGAGAAAATGATAGGGATATTAAGGGCTCTTCAAGGTTTCCAAATAACTTTAAAAAATCTAAGTGAACCACAAATAGTTGTCAAGAATTTAGCACCCAAGTCATTCATATTACAGACTCTATGAAATGACCCTCCATCCTTTTCAAGTCACAAGGTCTCCATTGATTTAAGTTGTGCAGGATCAATCTTGTTAGGCTGAAGTATATGCCAAAAATCTGCCAGAAACTAATAGGCAGGAGATTTGACAGCAAAACTTAATTCCCTGGCTGAATGTGGGAGTTTACCTGACATGAATGAGAGTTATGCCTTGAGAAAGGGTTTTTCTGATATGCCTTCCACTAAGCATCAGCTACAGTCTCGATGATTTTTATTTCTAAGAAACAAAATCAGCCACATTTGCACCTTTTCTTGAGCTTAGTTGAGTAATGCCAGCATATTGTTATTTCCTATGCTGCCCAACTGCTTTTCACATACGAGGGTGGGGTTAAGTCAGCAAGCTGTCCATCAGAAAGGCTTTGCAGAGTAAGAAGTAAGACTTCTCTATAAAGCAATTTTTCAAGTGTGCCTTTATAAAAATGTCTGAGGGCCAGAAAAAATATTTTAATGAAAGGGACCATGTTTGTAAAAACAAACCATTTTTAATGGCACACAGTGGCCAACAGCAACAGTGGCTGAAGCTGGTGCTGGCACAGGGCTGCAGGGCAAAAACCACTTCTCCACTAATGATTGCAAGCCTAAGATGAACACAAATGAGAGTGAGGAATTTGAGATTATAACCATGGAGCATTATTAGCTTTCATCAGTCCCTCTCTGGCTTTTTCATGGAATCTGTACAGATCCCAGAGGCATGGCTTCTTAGCTCTCATTAGGTTTTGCAAAATGAGCCTTCCTTACTTGGAAATACATACTTGGCTAGAATTCTTTCTTCTCTCCCATCTTTCAGTGGGTGTTTTGTTGTAATATTCTGGGTTCATATTGGGCCAGATCCTTCCTGAGGAGAAGGGCTGAACTACACTGACCAACAGTGAAGTCTGCTTGTGTCTTCAATTCTTAGCTGTATACACACGCAAACTAAAAACATCACTCATGAAATGCAGTTCATACTCAAACACCAAGGAAAAATTCTATCAGCTCCACCTTTGTCACTGTCTGCCCCTACTCTCTTTGATACACATACTGCATCGGTCTCAGCTGCTTACAAAAATAGAGTCAGTGACCTGTGAAAACGTTCCTGATCCTTCAAACATGAGCTTTATTCCCCCAGCCCCTAATTAAACAGCTAGATCATTTAGGGAATGATCCATCTACAGAAATCTTTTATTTAGAACATACAGATGTGTGTTGCTTTCTGTTCACAGCACATGTCATATAAGCATGAATGCACACTTACGTGGATGAGCTGGCAAAGAAGTATGTACCCTTGAACTGGCCAGAATGAAGCCTTCACTTCGGAATTTAAGATGCTTGGTCTCCTGACTCAAAAGCTCAGCTAGAGCTTAGTCAGAGTTGACTTCTATGAGCAACACAGCATCCAAAAGTTATTGTTTTGTCTGCTTGAAAAGTAGATACAATGAAGTCAGGAATGCTTTCTGTTTTGAAGAATGTACACCAGTAATGTTCCAGATGACTGTTCCCTTTGGTCAGACACTGGTCCATTGCCTTCAAGTGTTCCAAGTAGTCACAGCCCTTCAAAATATTAAAGTAATTCCTAACTTTCCTGACTTCACATTTGGCTTACCAAATTTTTCAACATCAGTGGAAGATTTAATCACTAAAATTGCAGGGCAATTCTAACAGCAATACTTTTTATCCCACCTTTCACTGTTCTTTGGCATAATTTCTAATACCAGTTCAGCAATAATTTTTTTTTTTTCTGTTGAACTAATTAAAGAAATATCTTTGGTCTTGCTGTGTTCATAACAGTTACTTCACCTAAAGTAAAAAGTGAACAGAGAAAAAAAAATCAGATCAGTTAACTAACCATTAGTGACAGGAATTCTGATCTTTACAGCGCATGTGAGGTTTTCATGATTCCTGTCATGGACCAGCCCTTTTATTCCTCTTGATTTTGAATGAATTGGTAGCAAAAGGTTTAAGCTTCTGTTACCTTAGGTCTATTACTATGTAGATAGACATACACAAACCAAAGATAAGTGATGCTAATGAGAGGTGCAGTTTGGCATTGACTATAAGTTTAACCAAGGTTTACAGTTCCACCCCACGGATGTCTTACAAAGCACGCAAAGCTTTCTAAATGCTTAACAAGAAATATACAAAATAAAGTAGCAGTATGTCATAATTCTGTAATATTTTGTTTCTCATAAAACCAGTAATAATGCAGCCAGCTAGCATCTTTAAGAAACATATAATCGGGATTTCTTTTCAGTACCATTCAGTTCAACTCTGTACAAACCTAAAAATGAATTAGATACATTTGAGTTGAAAGACCATAAATATTACTATTAATTTTGGGATACTCCAGTTTTCTGATGGCAACAATTAAGAATTGGAGATTTTCTATGTCTCAGTGGAAAGTCTGATACTGAACAGTCATCATTAGCCAGTATCAAGAAAACCACTTGTTCTCAACATACTTTCCATTCATAAACCAGGGAGTCAGAATGCTGCCATACAAAAAAGAAAAGGAAATAAACGAATTTCATATAAACCACTAAATGCTTTTGGTCAGACCTCAATTATTTTCAAAATATTCACAGAGTGGTAGCGGTTCTGTTTCAAATTAGGGAGATGTCCAAGCTGCACATATTAGACTGTAATCTGGCTTCCTCAGAACACAGGGATGCTGGCTGATTCTACTTATTATAGAAACAAGAGGCATGTGCACACATTTAACGTGAATATAACAGAGGAATGCAGGTGTTTGTTTTGGTGTTTAATCAGGACTCTTCTCCTGTACAACTACAGAGTTGTCTGATTCAAAGTCACTCATTGGGCAAAAGCTGGCTTGGCCCAGCTCTCATTTCTTCTTTCCTAAAAAACCCGGATTGTATACAACATATCAACTAGCTTATCAGCTAGTTTCCAGTACTGAAACTTGATACTATTCCCACGGGAAAAACAAACAAAACAAAACAAACAAAAACATATTCCTTACTGCTGAATTCATGAATCAATCCACCTAATAATCACACCCAACCATGCTGCCAGTGAAATCCATGGTATAACTGTCACTGATGGCAACTGTCAGTTACTAAGGAACACACTGTACATATAGCAAAGATGCTCAGAATTATTAGGAGCTTCATATATGTACATTTATATAATTCATAGTATTAATTCCTTAGCAGAAGTAGATGTGTAAGTACTGCTGCAACCAAAACCATATTGAATCAATAATAATGAATAAATCATTAACAGAATTAACTCAGAAACTAATGCTGAGGGAATAATTGCAAGCATGTTGTGACTTATTCAAATACACATTAGTACGTAGAAAACAAGAGCTCTGTAGGGACAAATATTCTGACTCTAGGTTGTCTTAGGTTTTGGCCAAATCAACCACACAGTTCTGTTTTGAATGCCAAGTAGATCAGCATGCAAAATCCTTTTTAAAAAGTCAGCTACTATATTGTACCATTTCCTCTTATCTAACTGCATGGTGAATGTCAGGAGAAAGATGGAGATCCCCCAGAAATGGCACTCTTAATAGCTCCCTTTCTATTCTCATCTGTTCTGAAATCAACAATAAAATCCCTATAAAGAACCTTTCTTAGGCAGTTCACAAGTCTACTTCTGAAGTCTGTCTGATGGTATGGCTTAAATAGATAATTAGAAGTGTTAACTTTTACAGCCTCCTAAGCACTTTAGTAGTCTGATTCCTAATGGGCTTTCATATCATAACACAGAATCAAAGGTTCCTTAGGTTGGAAGGAACCTTACAGATTATCTAGCTCCAAATCCCCTACCCTGAGCAGGGTTGCCAACCACTAGATCAGGCTGCCCAGAACCCTATCCAACCTGGCTTTGAATGCCTCCAGGGATGGGGCATCCACAACCTCTTTGGGCAACCTTTTCCTGTATGTTACCACTCTGAGTATAAAATTTCCACCTAACATCTAACCTAAATCTACCCTCTTTAGTTTAAAGCCATTCTCCCTTGTCCTGTCAGCTAATGTGAAAAGCCTGCCTCCTTCCTGTTTGCAATCACCCCTCAAGTATGGGGAGGTTGCAATGAGGTCTCCCCAGAGGCTTCCCCAGGCTTAATAAACCCAGCTCCCTCAGCCTGTCTTCATAAGACAGGTGTTCCAAACCTCTTTCCCAATGTGAATTCTCTCCCACACGCATGATTATAACTTAACTGACGTTTTGTTAAGTTGGTCATTTTATTTATCTTACTTAGACCTTTCAGTTGGTCTTGACTATCACATACTCAAAACACAGCCACCCTGCTGGCAAGAACTGCAACCTTTCCACAGCGTACTTTGTCCAAAAAAAAAACCCAAACCAAAACAAACAAACAAACAAAAATAATAAAAAAAACCAGCATACTTAGAAATAAAGTCTTCCAAAACTAAAAAACTATTTGAAAAATTAATACAGCTCCAAAACTAGACATTAGTGAATTTTCTTACTTTCCGATACCATTTTTTAAGAAAATGGTACTTTCTACCAGAACCATGCAAGTGCAGAAAAGCAACTGAAGATATAAGCAAAGTTTTGTAGTCAGGTTTAGTTTTTGCTCTTGATTGTTAACATAAAATAGAAAGCAACTCTTGTGTCTCAGTGTAAGAGCTTCCAGAATCTCATAAAATGAGTTAAAAAACTAACAGTTACTCTGCATCATTTCTGCAGAAAAAATTAGATTAAGTTGCAATTGAAACATTAACTGATATTTACTTGCTAGTCGAGGATAGACTTTTAAGACAATTGACTTCACTTATAAGGCTTACTGACAAAGGATGTGAAAAGGTCATTCTAAATGGTGCCCCTTCAGGCCATCTGGCCTTGAGTGGTCCTATCCACAAGTTATTTGCTGTGGTCCACTGCTTTTAGGTAGATATGAAAGGAGTTTTGTGAAAAGGAAGTATTAAGACATCTCTGCATGATCTTGCCTTACTTCTTTTTCAGAGATTCTGGACAGATCTCTTCTTTGTGGCAAAGGTCAAATGGGAAACATCTTGAAAAGAGCTACTGAAGCAACAAGGGAATGTGAACCTTTCTGCTCTCCTGTCTCAGTCATGAAGCTACTGTATCTTACAAGCAAATTCATGGTTCTTTGTTCCTCTGAGACTATTTATTAAAAAATAAGCCTTTGAAAGCCCTCTTTAACTTCAGTTTGAATCATGACACTAAGAGGTGGGGGGGAGGTGAAAGCACACTTCAAATGTTTTCACTGGAGTCACCTTTGTTAGCCTCATAAAGTTGAGGGGAATTATCCGTATTTGTAAGAGATGAAATAGAGGTCTATGAAACATAATCACTGAGAATGTATTGGTATTTGAATATGACAGTTGAACTGAAAAATATCTTCTTGAGTTACATTTTATTACAGGAATCTGACAGTTCAAGAGGCTTGATCATTTGTGAATTTTATAACACTGTATTTCTATTCTCTTTTAGCATCCAAGACAAATAGAAAAAGAAGATAATTGTTCCCAGTGTACCCAGCATTACAAGTTTTATTAGAGTATTACATTATTATTCATAGTTTAAGATCATACTGATTATTTTGATATGCCCTCATATCAACCCTGTTTCAGAACAGTTGTTTTTCTGTTACAACAACTGATGTAATTTTGCTCTCAAGTTTAGAAGTCCACTGAACCTCACCAAGATAAGCAAGTAATAGTATGTCACACTCAAAGCAATACCACAGGCTGTAAATATATAAGAAACACGTTCTTATTAAAGATATCCAAAAATAGGTCAGTTATGAAAGCAAGCAAATTGACAGCATTTCCATCACTAGCCTGTCTGAAATGATAAAGGTGAAAAATACTGTCGAGCACTTCTCTAAGCACAAGCATGCTGACCACATGCACAAGGTTAAGGACTTTTTGTAGCACATTGTAGAGGGCTACACCACAGTCCAGACAGCTGATGGCTGATGAATGGACTTTTAGGTGACAAACTCTATCCTCCTGTGGCCAAGAATGGAGCTTAACTTGAAGGTCTAAATTGAACTACAGAACTGTGTTGTGCCAAATAATTAAAATATTTAGAAGCATCTGTACTAAAGCAAAAGATTTCTTTTGAAATCACATACCTGTATCTTTTAAGCAAAATCACAAAGAACAGATAGTCATTTGAAAAATAAGGGACAGATCTTTTTTATGTGCATAATGGTAAAATTAAATACACAGTGGTAGCCATTTTGTAATGCAAAAAGAACGGCACTGACTGTGATGTCAAATTAGAGTACTTAGAAATTTAGTATTTCTAGAAAAATTACAAGAAAATGTACTCATCTCAAGAATCATGTTGAAAAATTACCATCTCCTGAGCTTTAAGAATTTGTATGTGTCAATAATTCCCTTTTTCGTGCAAAAATCCATGCTTATTCAGCATAATATGACTACAGTGCTATTTTTAAAAGTCCACAGAACACATAAAACATTTGTCTTACAGTCCCTAGGTGAACACATTATTGTTTACTTCTTGTCATTCAACACTGAGCATGGTAGATAACAACCTATGACAGAATTGAATATAATGACTACTCCAATCAATATTGAGAAGAAGATTGAGATTTTCCTAATGATCTGAGCAGCCAAATCCCCTGGGCAGTACAGAAGATCATATCAGCCTTAGAACTCAGCCAAGCAAAAAATTACGTCAACATCATTTTAACATTGGAATGTAATCTTTGCCTTCACTGTCTTAAAATGAAAATTCTCACACAGAAATATATCCTTAACGGAATGTTTTTGAGAGAAATGTCCATTTCTTAAGTTTTGTAAGAGAAATATCTATTCCACTCACCCAACATATACAGATCTTGCACCATCCCCTCCTTTTTCTATCTTGTAAATAAAAGAAGGGAATGAAATAAGACAAAATAAACAACAACAACAAAAACAGAAATTATTTTGATTTTTAGTTTGCCTCTTGAATCACTTAGACCACGGAAACGCTTAAGTATGAAGAGGTCTGGAGACTTCCACAGAGGGCTTTTTAGAGGAGAGGCTTACTGGTTGTCTCACAACCTCCACCTGCATGCCGAAGCATTACATAACTAGTGTGTTTCTGCAAGGCAGAGGAAACCTTCACGTTTGTCTCAGATGTTCTCACCAATGCCTATCTAACACAAGACAGGAAACCTAAAAAACATGTTCCCTCCACAGGTCTCTTTTTATGAGAAAGAGAACACAGTTCTGATGTAATTTAGCATTTCAGACAGCTTGAAATGCAGTCAGGTAGCAGTTCCAATAATGCAATTAGCTACACAAAGATTGCAGACTTAAGTGCGACAGGCACTCAGGAGTAGCCAAGCATCCTCTTTGTCCCTTTGATCCAGTCCTTAAAAATAAGCAGGTGGTGATAGGATGGACTCACCTATTGTTGCCTTTCCTTACAAAACAGGTAGTCAAATTAACAGAATTCAATCTGATAAACCAAATTTTATCCTTATTTCTTCTTTTCAATTAACTTCTAGTAACTAAAACTGTCAAGGGAGCTTAAAACCAGTGAGGATTGATCTTTCTTATACACTAACTTCTCATTCTACGGAAATTAATTGTAATTATTGAAAATAGCTTTCCAGCATCCAAATCCTCATGAAAGGCAAATACATACAAAGAGACTTTTAAACTATTGGGAGCACAGAACAAGAAGCATGAATAACTTTATATGAATTTAAATGCCACTTTACACAACGTAACTCTCTTTAATTTACATGTAATAATATCTTACTTTTGCTATTTAAAATGCACAGAGTGGCAGCTATGACACTTACAATTTTTAAATGATTCATACAAGTTCTTGTGAAAGTTAACATTATCACTCAAATTTTTTTACACATTAATATTTCTTTTTCCTATACAATACAGATACAATAGTACCTAAGTTCTATTATAGTGAATAAATACAAACTACCTATGTATAGTATAGATATGTTTGTGCTGAGACATCCTTGAGCCTGTAAAAATACAAGCATCTACTGGGAGAAATGGTGCCTGCAGTATAACCGGACAAGAAGTGCATACAATGGAAAAAAAGAAAGCCTCGCTATCATCACTTTATGATTTGGAACTGACCACTGAGAGAATAAAAGATGTTTCCCACAATGCCACAAGGAGCCTCTGACAGAGCTAAGAATCAAACCAGAGCTCCTAAACTGTAACCTCACTCCCAAAGCACATGACCAAAAATGCCGGTAAAATATTAAAGCTTTAGAAGGAACCAATGCTGTGACTTGACATCAACAGTTGCTAATATAATAACTGAGTATATTTTGCATATCTGTCTTCTCAGCTGTTGAACGTAGAAAAACTGTTCATGGAGTGGTTGACTATGCCAATAAACAGAATACACAGGTGTCCTTCAGACACATCTGTTTAAATTACAGGTTTTCTTTCTTTTTTTCACTGACCTTCCTGAAGGTAACATGGTGCTATTGTTGACAGAGAGAGAGAGAAAGAGAGAGCAAAATAGATTTCTGACTGATGTAAAAATAGTTTGCTTGAAGACTGAATATCACAGGAAAAAAAAGATTGCTTCTTAGCAAGCTAAAAGAGCTTTGCCTCTGCAGTAAAAAAAAGTAGAAATTAAAGAAGACTGATGTACACCATAACTAGCAGCTCTGCCATAATATGGATTGGAATGTGAATGGACGCATTTGTGGCTAACTTACTGGCAAAATTAAGTGCAGCTGCTGAAACACTGCATGACTAAGCTCTGGGTATGTTACTTTTGAACTACTTTACTGAAATGCTGTTCCAAAGTATGACATATCTTACGGACATTGTACAGATGAGTCCCTGCTAAAAGCATCACTGAAAAAGTGACAAGTTGCACTGAAAGATGAAGATAAGTAAATGGAACCAGCCAACTCCCCCTCTTCCCTGTCACACACACATACACATACAAGGCAAAGCAAAGCCAATAGAAAAATTACTGTCTTCAGAAAGTGCTATATATATATATATATATATATATATATAAGGAAGGTTTAGCTATGCTTGAGGCACATGGTAACAATGCAGAAGGCTCTGCAAAGGAGTTCCCCTGAGTAATATCCTCTTTCAGAGAGAAACAACTTAATACACAACAGAGAGGACAGTATTTGGACCACTAAACTAAGCTGTCATTTTCTACCAACACTGCACTGTCCTACTATTGACCCTTGTCTATGTTCAATTTCCTGAAATGAAACAAAACCAACACTAGAGTAAATGCCAGGGCTGGAGACAGATGCCACATCACAGTGTGATGTTGTGCCTAACACAGGAGAAAGGAGAAGGGTCTGATCTTGAGTCAAAGAGAGGTCACTCCAGACTCCAAGTGAGAGAATCAAGCTGCAGAAACAAGCAGGATGCAAACAGGCACGGAAGAGCCAGGCAAATAAATGCCTGAAATAAACAGTCCATTAATGCAGGGGAACCCCATGTGACTATTAAACCACATGACCTCCATAGATGCAAACCACTGCCAAGTTCCATCTGAGGGAATGTCCCTTCCTAGCTTTCACCCAACAAATCAGCATGCTTGCTCCCAGCTGTACCTGCATGCACCATGAATCTGCCTGCACAGACTTTACACTAAAGCACAATTTCTTTACCATAAAATGGAAATAAGAATATTAGAGGATGCTTTAAAAGGCTAATTTATTTTTAATTTTATTACCGTGCTGGTAAAAGATGATAGTGACAGTGACTTGTTAACGTGCAAGTATGAAATAAATTCTGCACAGTACAAGTGTGGGAGAAGGAGAAACAGAAACTAGATGCTGGAAAAATATAGGAGTATGATTTTTGGCACCCTACAGTTATCCTCCATAGTCTCAGATCTCACTTGACTCACCATGTCAGTGTTAGATGATTGCCACTTACAACCACCACAGCAGACTTGTTTTTATACCTATCTCATTCCTCCAGGTTGTAGTTCCTTTCAGCCACAAAGCTTCTTTCACAGCGTACCACAACAGAGATCAACTCCTCCCGCATGCATCACTACCATCCCCAGTTATGTTCTGTTCACTTCAATTTACAGACTTGCTGGAACAGGAGATAACATTTTTTTAAAGCGTTTGCAGTACGTCTGTCTAACACTGTAAGAGTATTGCAATCTTAAGGAAGCATATTTGCCTTGCCCTTTTATGCAAGGGATGAGGAAGGTTCAGCATCTCTCACCTCTTACATTCTCATGCAAGAATCACAGTCCTCTAAGTTGCCCCCATACAGCTGCTTATCGAGAGCACGAAGAGAGCATAACGTATACAAAAAATAAATTAATATAAGTATCTTTTATAGCTTGTATATAAATTGAGAAGATATCCCAGCAGTCATTCTTAAGCCTTAGCAAAGCTTCCTGTTTTATAAATGAGGGGATAGGTTTAACTCTGTCCCCAGATTATAATACTTAATTGGAAGCCTCCACAGCCCAAGATCTTTGTGAAACAGTTTTGGACAAATTAGAAAGAACTCATTACAGAACACGATATGTTTCTGAAAAGCCCAATGGTGGCATCCGTAAATCATCACTGCATGCAGTTCTTTGTAGGTGGCTAAAGAGCCACTAAGGCATTACAATAAGCAGGAAAGAAACAAGCCTGGTTTTGTAATTCAGGCTTGGCAAATAACTAAAAAAGCAGAACTAAGAAAAGTTGTATAAATGCTTGGAAAACATCTATCTCAATCATCTCTCTTTAAAAAAAAATGGCTTAAAATACATGTAGATATCTTCCAATTTATAGATACAACATATTCACTTATGTCCAATGCATTCTTAGGTTTAACTAAAATTCCTAGAATACCAGCATGCAGTGTTGGACAATGCATGCAGCATATTTTAGGCAGAGCCTCATACAGGTTCTTGCTGATTGCAGTCCTTAATTTTTCAACCATTTCTAAGACATTTAGTAAAACCTCTCCCAATTTCCTTCATTAAGAACCATCACTTAAGGGTAAAAAGTGTAAAATATCTATTTGTACCAGAGGAGATTGAGGTTAGACATGAGGAAAAACTTTTTCCTCTCAGAGAGTGGTCAGGCACAGGAATGGCTGCCCAGGGAGGTGGTGGAGTCGCCGTCCCTGGCAGTGTTCAAGAGGCGTCTGGATGAGGAGCCGCGAGATCTGGTTTAGTGCTTGTGGTTGCAGTGGTAATGAGAGGACGGTTGGACTAGATGATCTTATAGGTCATTTCCAATCATGTGATTCTATGATTCTATTTGTCATATAATTGTTTGACAGACTGAACAAATTAATTTTTTTTGCATGTAAACTGACTCCAGTAGAAGAAGGAACATGATTTGATGCTGTTACAATTCCAGGCTGCTCCAAGCCTCTCCAAACCTCTTTCATAAAAGCAACAGGTGATGTCACTTTCCTGCATACTCTTCTTTTCCAGATAAGGTCTATTCCTAGCACAAAATCTTATGACAGCTTGCTTTTAGTATTCCTCCAAAATGAAAGCCAACTGTTTATTCTTACTACTCTAATTTTTACCTCACGCATTCTTTTGATAAATTACTATACTGTGACTCTCTGACTTCTTCATTTTTTTCCTGGTCTCCTGTGATTAAACTTCTCTGAAGTCTTTTGAAATGTAAACAACCTACACAGTTGGACTGCTTTCCTTATCCACTGGTGTATGGACTTATTCTAAATACACTAATGAATAGTGCAACATGACTTCCTTGAGTAGAATCTGTAATGATTAAACATCATCAGAATTAAAATTTTTAGATCATCAACTCTCACAGTTTGTGTTGAATATTTTACGACAAATTTAAGGAAACATTTATTTATCAGAAATTTATTTCTGATAAAAATGTGTGTACACCACAACTCATAAACATGTTGACTTTATACTTTGTAAGAGATGTACACAACTGGACTTAATTTTTAATGTAACTACATGTGATATAAAACTCACTAAAGTATAGAAACTGAAAAAAATCTAAACAGGATGTAATTTTCGCTTACTGTCACACATACAGAAACATGGGTATCTGCACATGTATGTAGAAGTATATCACATTTTGTTCAGCCACGATTCCTCATACAATAACAGAATTTCTTAGAGGCAAATGTATGCTCTCAGACAGGCCATGCTTTTTAACCTATGTCAGAAACTACTGTTTCTTCTTCAATAGAAGAAAACTACTTTTGGTAGTTGTTTTTAATTCTTGTTAAATGGAGGCCTAGTATCCTAAAATTCACAGTTTTTTGTTCCTCCTCCTCTGATCACAGGGTAAACTACATTACATTTATGTTTGCAGCTTCTCCCCTAGGCTGTATCAAATGTGTGCTGAAATACCACTCTGACAGAAATTCTAGACCTTCAAGACTGAATTATTATTAGTCAGCTATTGTTACTTTTGTGGAAGGAGAGGCATTTTGCTATTTGACATCTGGCAGTCATTTAAAGAGCCAGCAACTCATTCACAGCACTACTCATAACTGGTTTGCTTTCAGTATTTTCTTGGCCTAAATGCTATCCTAGTACTTTCCTTGGCCATACACACACACACAGAAAAAACAAACAAACAACAACAACAAAAAAAACACCTTATCAGGACAAGGGCACACCTAGATTTTCGCTGTACTTTGTTCCAATAAAATAGATCCATAAGAACTATCTAATGTGTAAAATCTGTTGTTTATACAGATCTGCAGTAGGCTCTGTCCCCAGTTGCTTGAGAGTGATACTTAAACAAAAAATAATCTCTGTATAAACTGTGGGTTTGTAAAATACGTAAATGCTCTGTGTTTTTTCAATCCGAATCACTTGCTGAAACTGAAGGTTATGCCTCGGTGATAACCATCAGATGTCAGTTCAGATGGGAATCCAAATTCCTGCAAAGTTTAAATGTGCTCAAATCACAAGATCTCAGCACGGGGACACATTGAGTAGAATTTTAGAGTATAGTAGCAGCGTAAGCAAAAAGAAATCTGTCATAACAGGCACCTCCATGAATTCTGAAGAAGCAAAGTCAAGTGAAGTAAACAACTTCTAAATACACACCTAATTATGAAATTGCAATCTTTGAATCATTAGAGCCGCAATCAGGAACAATGCTTCTCTTCCGCTTACAGAGAGCACTGATCCTGCTATAATGATTAACTGCTGTTGAAGGGCACACAAGGGAAGGTTAACACATTTTTCCAAAAAGCCTAGGCAATGAAATATACACGACTCCTGGAACAACACAGCTTTTCACAGTGAGGGTCTTACCTTGAGTGAAAAAAGTAGGTAAACATTTCAGTACCGGTACAAGCCAAATTCACCAATCATCTTTAAAACTGCTCTGTCACTGTATTTGGGGTTTGTTTTTTTGTTTGTTTTTTTCCTTTTTTGGCTAATGTTAACAGAAAGATAATAGTTACTAAAAGGTGATGGAAAGCAGATTTTACATGATAAAGACTTCCATGGGCAACTTATCAAACTAGTACCTGAAAAAAGATATTTTGGTTCATCTTCAACAACTCAAAACTGGCCAAAAAGAGCAGGAGGCCATCTTTGGAAAACCAGCAATTTAGGCTTTTCAACAGTTTCAATCTGATATAGCCATAAATATTGCATGCCTACTTCAGCTAAGTAGATTGCCTTTTACTAGAGCAAATTCTCTGCTGTTTGTGGAGTTCTGCAATCAGAAATAGCACAGATAGCCTAGTAATAGGAATTCTTCCCTGTGGATCATCTTCTACAAATGCCAGAGATGAGGACCTCCTCATTTCTTAGTTACCATGGTAGTGGTGCCTTCTGATCTGTCTGAAACCACAAGAATATGTCTATTACAAGCAAAAGAAATGCTGGGAGATGCTGGTCCAGAAAGATTCACTAATTCATTCATACAATAAGTGATAATTTTTGAAATTTATCACTGTTGGACTCTCCACAATGTCTTTTTAACCGATTGACTATTCAAAGGAACAGAAAGCAGTCCTAATTAAGACCTTCAGCTTAATTTGTGCCAATCTTCTCATTTAAATACCATTACTTCAAACCTCCCTTCTGTACTTAAACTCATTTATTGCAAAATATACTTTTTATATTATAAGTTCACCTGTAACACATGCAACCACAAGACACGTTGGGTCATTAGTATAAAGGTTCAGATGCAAGATAGGGATACACATTCTGTGTGTTACTGGATTGGAAGTAGGTTACGTATGTGCTCTCCCACAGCTACTGCAACTTAGCTAACATGCTGTTAAACCACTCCAACTGTCTTACTCTTACAGGCTTTTTAGTCACCACTTCTTCCCTGATTGCATAAAGCCTCTGTTAAGTTCTACTGTAAGGCAGCGCACTTGCATTTCTTTCTATAGCTATAATAAATCCTACTGGTTGCATTTCAATTGAAACTAGATACCTAGACTGTAACTTTTAAATCTCCAGAAAACAAGGCAAGTATTTTGCAATGGCATCCTTCTACTAGCTTACCTTTGTCCACATTTACAAACTTCTACCTGCTGGAATGATTTAGTTTTTGAGGAAGCAGGAAGCTGAAGTCACACAGTTTTTGTTTCTGTTTTCCATCTGGGTTCAATGTTAAACTTGGGTTACAGCAACTCTGTACTTGGAACATCTTATAATTTAAACTTATTTTTTTCCTAAAGGCTACTCAGGTTTGCATTTATAAGGTTTAGAATACTATACCATTTCTCTGAGAAATCAAGCAGGATGAGAAAGGGCCGAGGCAAACCATACATTTTTTCAAGGGGAAAAAAAAAGGAGGGGAAAATGTTTTTTTAGCCTGGAGAACCTTGGGCAGAGGTGGATTGTTTTGTTTTGCCAGGGAACAAGCAAGTCTGAATAATCCCAGGTGGCTGTGGTTAATTCCACATTTTTACTTCTTCTCAGCCAGTAGTTGGCGCAATTTGAACAACAGAAATATACAACCCTCAAATCAAAATTATAAAACTGATCATGAAAAGCAAATACAATTAGTTAGAGAAAGAAAAGTTCAGTAAACTGAACAGTTCAGGAGCAATATCCCAGAAAGGCAGATACGCCCCTTGGGATTGCTGCTGCACCTGACAGCCATCCTCTTGTCAGTTCGTCACATCTGCCTCCTGCCCCCAACAACACGAGTCTGATCCCGCTCACTGCCCTCCATGATGCGGCCTGTCCCTGTTGAGAGAGGGCCAGGCCATCTGCAGCCGTTCTCCAGGCTGCATTTTCAGAAGTGCTCAGCCCTCACAATGGAGTCCTAATTTTCCACTGAGTCTGGCACCTATTCAGCCATCTAACTGCAGCTTGCTGAATTTTCAGAAGTGCTTGGCCATAAGCAGTTCCTGTCAAGATTAAGCATCCCTCTCCGTTTATCCACAGCTGCTGCCTCTTTCACAGGTCTTTTAAGCGTCTCCCTTGCCAGTGCATGTGTCAGCACAATGACCTATCACAATGTCAGGGACATCTTTAGGATGTGAGGTCACGCAATCTCAGCCAGCTGGTGGGCACCACACAGTCTTGCTGGGGTTCTGCTAGCAAACACAGTGCCAACCCAGCTGTGGAGCAAGCCTACCAGCTCTCTCACAGTGACTTCTTGTTAGGGATGGGAAGTCTCAGGCATCTCTCCCCATCTGCTCTAAAATGAGTGAGAAAGATCTCAGGGAGGGCAACACGGAGCCAAAAGGCATAAATTGCAGGCCTGTCATTTCTCAGTGGGCATGTGAGTCTGCACACAGGAGAGACAGAAGCAATTCAACTGACTGTTCTGACCTAGATACACCTTTGCTCATTATAGGAAGACCCTGTGACATTTTGAAAATGGGTGCTAACCTTGGGATGATGCTCAAAACAAGTCGCCAACATTTACTCCCCCCTTTGGAATGCCCCATCCCAATTCTCCTGTGGCTTCTACTATGGATGGAGCACAGAAGTCTCTGCTCAGGTTTCTTACTCCAGAAACGTGTTTAGATGAAAGCTGTAACTGCAGCCATGCAACAAAACATTCTTGTTTTGTAAACATTTTCCCCATATTTGTTAGGAGTGAAATTGCCACCTACACAAAGAAGCAAAGACAAATTCCCTACTCTGCATAAGTAGAACAGGCAGAAGCCACACACCTAATTGTTTAGAGCCAATGTTTTTCTTACAAATGTGATGTGTTTCATATAATCTAAACATCAGTGAAGAGACGTTATTCCTTTCCAATTGCAATTAGCAGTGATTCAATGGTGCAGATGAAAAAGTCCCCTGATTTCATCAGCACCTTTTTTCATTGCCTTTAGTTTGGAAAATGCCAGGCTACCACATAAACATGAGAGAGAAAGCACCAGCCTGCTCTGAGAAGTGGCCAAAGGGGAGGGGATGTGCAGCAAGGACTGCTGCAATGTGCTTCAACAGTAACTGAGCCAATAATTGAGTGGACAACAAAATGTGCTGAGGACCAGAAGCACTGAGCCAAAAACAGACACACAATCAGAGGGTCATGTGAAAAAAATTTAAAACAGTTTTGTCTTCTACAGAACACCTCCTTACCTTCATTTTTTGCATTTTTAAAACTTATCCTTTTTCAAAATAAGTACATAGAACTTTCTAAAAATGATAAGTCTAACTCAGAGTTAGTCTAAGTTTTTCAGAACTCCATGCTGTTATGAGAAACATTGCAGAATTCAAAATAAAGGAATGTTTTTGTTGAAGTAATCCACATAGAAAGAATATGGAGCTCAGCATGGAATAACTAATGCTGCAAACTGCAGCATTCCTTTCCTTTTTCCTTGAAGTTTTCAACCTATAACAACCGAATAGTTTCTATGCATACACGACCCCATTGCCTGTCTCAGTGTTGTTTCTTGATGGAGCACATTGCATAGCAACACGGAAGTATTGTTTTTTAAGGGGTCCCCATTCAGCACCACCAAAAACATTGCTTTAGAAATGGCTTTGCTTGTAGTATTCACTTCCTGATGATCGCTCAAATGGGCAACTAATAAATGGTGCAGATTGAAAGGCAATTTCAGAGGATGGCCCTTTCAGAATGAGGTGCTTGAAAATAATCAGTTTGAAGGAAACTTTGAAGGGTAGGTATCTTTCAGTGCAGATTATTAAGGAGAGCAGGCAGGAGCCTGAGAAACAGAATTATTCATACAAAGAAATGCTGAAGGGGATCATGCACTGTCCAGTGCCCATGTAGGTCCCTAAAATATGAGTTTGTCCCACTGAAATCAGCTCTAAAAACCAAATTTATTTTGATGAGAACTGAATGTAGTTCTGTCACGTAAGCCCTTAGAGACTGAAAACTATTCCCTGATTTTGTGTCTAAGCTTATTTTCAGATCACATACATTCTAGGTCAAATACAGTAACTTTGCACTCAGCTCTGGCACCACATTACCTGCCTGACAACATTCTCAGCTACATTTATGGCTGTGAAAAAAATAAGCAATGGCCATCTCTACTAACGTGCAACACAAAATGCACATTCTTTTTCACACCACATCATTTACTCTTCACATGTGGAGTTCTAAAGCGTCTTCCAAAACCCCACTGAAATCAGGGCAAAGCTGCAGCTTAATAAAACCATGAAAGTACCCCTTCCCTTCTCCTTGCCATATGTATGTGAGCTCACTAAAACATTTTTGAAATGATTACTGTTTACAGGATCTGGAGCTCTGTTGTTACTAATGGTGCCTGGCACGTTATTTGTGCGGTGCAAGGAGGAGCGCTGCCAGCAGGCTTCTGGGGCTGACTGAGCACGTTCACTTCACTTGTGAACTTATGCAAACGCTTACATGCTGTAATTACTTGATTCAGTAGTCAGTTGTGTCTATATCTGGTTAGATAACAATCATTAACTACATTGTGAGAGGAATCCTGGAAAATAAAATGCTTTATCGACCATTATTATTTCATTGTAACATTTACTAATCTGCAGTAGCCATGTGGCATCAAAAAGCTTTTACTACTATAACACATCAGTTCTATTTCATCCTAGGATCTGTTTCTACAATCACTAGCACCCATTTAGAAGAAGAAAACGGTCACAGCACTAACAGAAGTGTCAAATGAAGAGAATTAGTCCTATATTTTTAACTTTGCAATCATTGTGTCTTTTCACCACTAAGAAGAGGAAAAGAATAAATTTTTCCAAATGGCAGTGAAATAGAGAAAGGGGCTTTAAAGAAAATGGGTTTGATTATTGTTTATGAAATCATAAAGCATCGTTATTTTACTGCCACTTACATTTGCCTCTGTGCTTATTTTCATACCCAGATCCACAGAAACAGGAAAGGAAGTTACAGATTTCCATTGAGATAAAGCAGTAGACAGAATTCAACTACAGAACTAATTGATAATTTCTTCTCCGCTTAGTTTTTCCTCACTCCCTCACTGCCAAAGCAGACATGTTTTTTACACAAAAATCATTTCAAAAATGGTCAGAGGTCACAAACTCCTGCGCTATTATTTAAAAAAATCTGCTGCTTCCAGAAATACAGGACCCATTTCCACAATCGCGTTGAAGTACAAATTAACAGAATTGTTTTCTTGTTTTCCTCATATTCACATACAGAGCTGCTAGCTGACAAATAAAATTATTCTTTTTAAAGAAAGCTGCACTGATCCATATGACACAAAGCTGTGCTCCACAAGCATCTCACTCCAAATCTGCTGCATTGGTGCACTACCAGAAAACATTTCAGAAGTTTCTGTGTTTTAGAATCACAAGAAATCTAAACGTAGAATAAATCCCTCGCATGTGGTTTTAAAAAGCACTGACATTTCAGAAGAAATGATAAATATAAGTCTGACTTGTGACTCCTAGAAATTTAACCTACCCAGGGAAAACAGGGATGCAAGGATGTACGGTAGAGGTACAGAGGTTAAGAACATCAGAAATACTACAGTGCGGCAGAGCTGAAGAGGCTACATGGTTTTTCTACACTCAACATGCAAAACCACACAATGACCATCAGCCAGAAACTCCTCCTGAGCATTGGCCTACAAGCATCTGTAGTCACTCTTTTGTGGTTTCGTCATACCCTCTCTTTTCTCCAGCACAGGGAACTAAATTAAATTTATTGCTGCACCAGCAAAACAAATTATGTTTATTTTCTTTTATATGTCATAAGGTCTTGGGGAGTAGGGGTATATATTCAGCATACTGCAAGCAATCCAGAAGGAGGATGTCTCCTGAGGCTAATGCAATTATGGTTCAGGTTTTTTTGGTAGGGTGAGCAGAAGGTATTATCTAACTGCAAGAGTTAGGCAATGGTTACAGCCTTTAGTCTGTGTATCTTGGACCCTGATTTTGTTAGCAAGTGAATATACATATGAGATGTTACAGAAGAGGGATAGTCCTGACACTGATGGATCTGCAGCACGGCAAGGGCTGAGAGTTTTGACACAGTCTTAGGCTCTAGCAAAGAGAACAGCTGGGCAACAATATAACTCTGCATTTCCGCAGGGCTGCTTGCTGAATCAAGGCTACAACATAGTTTATTTCATGGATTATACATACATTTAATTAAAATTCTAGATAAATATTTGCAGCAATAAGTTTTTGAAGTACTGTAAAGTTACACTGTATTAAACATTTATTGCAATCATATGAAATATTCCTTAAGTTAAATATTTACTGTTATTTTCAAGATATTGGTACTGAGCCTATTATAAACATGGCACAAATGCAAAGCCATCTTTCTCAGAGGCAATGTACTTCTCTGAGTTGCTTTTAGACTTACTTCCTGATGGATATTTGCCATTAATGCACTATGACTTCTGCCTTTATGAAAAAGTGCTCTAGCCCAAGCTAAGAGAAACTTATAATTTAAGAGATACTTTCCACTGTGCTCAGCATTCTCACAGTAATAACAGTTTGTCCTTTTTCTTACTGGAGCTATTGTATTAAATATTTATATTGATGTTTATTTTGTAAATAAAGGAACTGAATTTAGCTAACAGACGAACCCTGTGATGTGTTTTAATATCTGCAATTGTTTCATGTTGTGGCCTTTTATACAATTGATTGAAACATGTTAAATAATAAATAACATTTTTAAAATTACATCAAAGTATTTATGTCTCTTTGCTTGAGGAGATTTTTTTTTTTTTAATAAAAAATACAGAGAACATCCGGCCCCTACCAATTTTATATGCAATTAAGGTATTGAAATCACCAGTAAATGTCTGGCAGTGCTGAAGACAGCATGACTGTCAGTGTCCTTTGAAATTTGACCTCAGAAGCTCACTCTGGGACTAGGCAAAAGGCTTTTGTGTGACATTTTGTATGACAGTTTCTTCCTGATCAATAGCTGTGCACTTCCACCAATCTGAAGGCGCTATTTGTAACACGACACACATTTATTTAGTTCATTTTATTTACCACGTGTTCCATGGATTTCTTGAAAGCCTGTTTCCTACATCTCGCTTTTGCTGCTCATGACAGGACAAAATAGTGTGTTTTGTGTGGGAAGCACGTAGGCTGTGTGCTGCTTCTTAGGTATCATTCACTCCCTGAGGTTTCCCTATAAGGATAACTGCTTCTGCAGCTTTTGCAGCCCTCTGGCATCACTGGTCACAGACTCTTCCCTGCACAAGGCCTTAAAAAATGTCCACCCCCTTCTTAATCCACACTTTAAACCAAGAACACTTAAAAGGTGTCCTGCTGCCAGTTGTCTGAACCAACCCTTCAGTGCCATTTAAAAGGCTGGATATTTTTTCTTGATCATCAGGGGGATGAGTCGCTAAAAAGGCAAAGGAAAAAAAAAATCAACCAAAAAAATAAGAAGGACAAACTGAGGAACTGGAGCATTTATTATTCTTCAGATAAGGTCAGTAAAGATTATCTAGGCACAAACTGTTATCACAGAAAAGGTGCTTGCATTTTCCTGTCTAGTTAAAGCTGTCAGTGGTCATGACATAATTCACATTCCTCAAAGCTCAGTTATCAACATAACTCAGATATACTTGTATATTTTTATATCTCTGCTTTAGCCTGATAGTGGTCTTTTACTGTACATTCTTTAGATTTTATACACATATATAGGAGGGGTCAAATGTTAGTTCAGTGTTCTTAGATCAGCTTTCCTTCTCTTTTCAATCTGATTCTCAGCGAGTTATGGAAGTGGTTACAGTCATACGTTGCTCCAAAGTTGGTTTTAAAGAGGAAAATTAAAGATATATCTAACTTAGGCTGAATTCACTGACTCTAGAATTAGTATAAGGTCTCCAGTAAAGACAATCCTTGTAGACAATATATGCTGACAATATACATATATCTAGAAGCACTAAAAAACAAACAAACAAATAAAAAAATTAAAAGCAAAAGGAGAAAATGAAATAGCTTCAGATTACCCCCCTCCCCCCAAAAAAAATCTTCATTACTCACAGTTACGTGATGCCATATATGCCAAACATTTGGTTTGGTGGGAGAGGACCAAGCAAGCAATGCCCTTTGCGCTGTAAGCAAAGATCAGGTTTGTGATCACCTGATGAAACTGAACATCTACATGTGTATGTGTCCTGATGAGGTGCATCCCAGAGTCCTAAGGGAATTGGCTGATGTAGTTGCCTGGCCATTCTCTCTGATATTTGAAAAATTGTGGCAATCAGGTGAAGTCCCTAGTGACTGGAAAAAAAGGTAACATCATGCCCACTTTTAAAAAGGCTAAAAAAGATGAAGGTAACATCATGCACATTTTTAAAAAGGCTAAAAAAGATGACACCAGGAACTGCTGATCTACCAGTCTCACCTCTTTGCCAGGGAAGATTATGGAACATACCTTCCTGGAAGCTACACTAAGGCACATGGAAGACAGAGAGGTGATACAGGAGAACCAGCAAAGCTTTGTCAAGGGCAAATCTGCTTGATCAACCTAGTGGCCTTCTATGATGGTGTCGCTCCATCACTGGAGAAAGGAAGAGCCACTGATGTCATCTATCCCCACTTCAGTAAGGCTTTTGTTATGATACCCCACAGCATCCTTCTCTCCAAATTGGAAAGATAATGGACTTGAAGGTTGAACTGTTCAATGGATGAAGAACTAGTTGCAGGATTAAGTCCAGAGAGTGGTGACCAGTGGCACAATGTCTGGATGTAGACTGGTGGCGAGTGGTATCCACCAGGGGTTGGTGCTGGGGACAATACTCTAAAATCTTCATCAATGACACTGACATTGGGGTCAAGTGCATCTTCAGCAAGTTTGCTGATGACACCTGTGTCATTTAGCCTGCGAACTACGAAATGGTCTCTGGCCCATAGCAATTTCTCAAGAAAGAGATAGCAAATGAAATCAAAATGATGTCAGTGCTTTTCCCTCTCTACCACGACCTAAGATGGTAGCTACTAGTTTTGAATTGTTTGCATTAAGCTATTTAGGAAAGCAAAAATACTTTGTTCCTCTCAACCTATAAAACAGTGTAGAATCATGTTGTGAGTGTTTGCTCAGCCAAAGAGGTGTGCACTCTCTCCTTTGTAAAGACAATGTTTCCAGAGTGTCACCAGTAAGCTTAGCTTTGAAATAAACAAATTCACCATTCAGATCTTCATGCATTCTTTCAAGTCTTCCAAACAAATAAACACTTTTAAGAAGGACAGTCTTCCTTTTTCTCCAGAAAAAAAAAACTATTAACACTTAATTTTAAAGAAGGCTTTCTAGGAGAGTACTGATAACTACTTCATTGCTTCTTTTAATAATAAGAACAAAAACACAAACTGTCCCTATGTTAGCCAGAAATCTGATCAATAGGACTACTCCGTAGAGAACATGAAGACAAAGGCTTTTCCTCATCTAAATCAAATGTGCACAAAAAATAAATATATAAAATCACAATTATTGTTATAGGTAAGCTACAGCACATCAGCAAGCTGCCTAATTTTTGTTTGTACAATGTTTTACAGATGAGGGTAAAACGAGAACCATTTATTCCCTTTTACTATCAAACAAGATTAATTTTTTTTTAAGCTTGATGTTTCTAGAAATCTGCAATCTTGAGGCATTC
Source organism: Perdix hodgsoniae (assembly GCA_035772895.1). Lineage (NCBI taxonomy): Eukaryota > Metazoa > Chordata > Aves > Galliformes > Phasianidae > Perdix > Perdix hodgsoniae. The sequence goes on along the minus strand of JAPSGF010000037.1, from coordinate 5,396,514 downwards.
AATTAGAGTCACTTCTTCTGAAGCAAAGCCATTTTTTATAATGGCAAAAAAATTTTGAAAGTGCCTCATTAGTGCTTGATTGCACCACTCAATAATATCATTTGGTTAAAAAGGGTATTCTTTCTGATCTCATGACCTTCATTCAACCAGGACTGGAAGGGGCAGCACGAACTCATTAATCACATTGGATTATTTAAGCGAGTCTCAAGGTCTGATCAGGAGAAAGTGCTGTGAAAGTAAACTAATATTAACTGATCGGCAAACAAGATATTCCACTCCTGCTCTAAATTTCAGATACTCCAGAAAAGACAGAAAAAACCCTCAGGCTTCAATCCGTCCCTGTTTGCCAATCAAATACCTCTGGAGTATGTAGTTGATGTTTTCAAGGTGCAAAACAACAACCTCCTCACTGCCTCGCCTAGTATGTTGACAGCAACACCAGCCATTTACTTTAGCTATCTTTCATTCTCAGCGTCATCACATGAAACAAAATAACCCCAGACCCCTCAAAGCTTACCAAACAGAAATGCTTCAATGTGTATACAGTGACTCTGCATGAATGTTAAATTACTTCACATTATAAATTGAAATATTAATCAACATAATTGTGATCTCAATCATTGTGCATTAATTCAACTGATCAACAGGCTAGGGTTTTGTTTATTTTAGAATTTATGAACTGTGTAAAACCAAAGTTCCCTCATGCCCTCATTATCTGCCTTTTGCAAAATCTACATATTACAAAAATATGGATTTCATATTATTTATTTCAATCAAAATATAATTAGTGAGCTAAAGGAGAAGCAACATGTTGGCATTCTTGTCCTACAGAGTACACTCTTAACTTCAGACCTTTACCAATCTCAGGGATTTATGTTCAACCTGACAGCCAAAGGAGCTGGGATCTGTCTTAGATAAGGGAAAGACACGGAGGTGCTGGTAACCGAATTAATTTGGAGTGACTGTATTCTGGCAGGACTTGGACCTCAAAATACTGCATAAGTACCACACATCAAGCTAAGTCATTTACATGACATGTCTAAATCCTAAGACTTTTTATCACAGAATTTTGATACCACAACTCTCTGCATAATATTTAGTTCAAAAATGTCTTCTGAGCATCTTCCTTTGATGCTAAAAACAGCATGCAGACTCTTTAGTAGTACTGCTTTGGATGCAGTGTGACAATTACTCATTAAAATCAGGTAGAAATCTTCTGCTGCTTAGGTTTTGGACAAGGATCTTACTATCCTGTACAGCTGAAGAGAGGAGAAACACTCCTACCATAGTCAGCCCATTAACTAGGTTCAGGAGATAAAGCAGCAGGACCAGATAAAATGGAAATGCTGTAAAGTACTTTCAACTGATTCTTGAAACCATATTTTCAGGGAGGGTCATACTTTGCTCTGCTACAAAGCAAATCACTGATGTATGGGACAGTACTTGTGTAGATAATTATTTGTTACATATTTTTGTTGTAAATTTTAGCTGCTTCATTCTCCTCCTGACTCTTTCTACGTGAATTGCAGAAAGAAAAGTCAACTGTAGTGATAAAATGCCTAAGATTTAATTGAACTATTCACTATAAAAATGTTAACAGAGAAATACCATGTATCATTTGGTTTTATAACTAAGGAAATAGCTCCTTCTGAGTAATACTGTTATACAGCATTAAACTGAGCACAATTGGCAGCCAGACTTTTCCAGCAGTGCAGACGTGCACTTTTTGGCCAGGTCATGGCCCCAAAACAACATCATCGGCACTTGCTGATAAACACACGGTTATGGAACTAAAAATAATGCTGTATCTACTGCTTCAAAATTTTTAACATTTGTCATTTGGGGATACTGAATGTCCAGCCTGCCTATAAGAGACCTAACAGGCAGTGGACTGCACAGGATCAATTTATTGCTTTCCAGATGGACCCATATAAACACAACACGCTTCTATTGTCTTTCTCCTCAGTTACAGGTTCTGTCTCTTCCCCATAGGGAAGCATATGGGAATAAAGATACTGCCAGGAAGCTTTGGCTTATACAAACAATATTTTAAGAATAGATTTGGTTCTTCCTTTCTAGGTAATATATCCTGTCAGCAATCTTAGAATAGGCTGTGATATAAAAAACACGTTCAGGGGAAATAGAGCAAACAGTGAAATTATATTGACTTGAGGAACAGGTTGGTTAATTCTCAGCTATCTAATCTGACATGTTAGATTCATTCTAGATTGCACTTCAGAACTGAAATGCCAGGTGTAGCCTTTTTCAAGAGCTGTAAAAATTCACCTCGTGCATGTCATTTCTTCAGAACTGAAATGCCAGTACTGGTATGGAAACAGCAGTGCTCCTTTCCTGCATACAATGGACAATTAAGCAAACTCTGGGAGTATGTTAATGCAGTTCAGCCATCCTGATATTGTCCTATGAAGCCCTTGATCTGATAGTGATTTAATTCTAAGAATTGCCTTGATTTTTCAGGTCAGGCTGAGAATTTCAGAAATGAGATAAGGCTGTCTAGAGAGTTCTTTCTGAAAGTAGACTTGAGAAGACCACCTCAAAGCAGTTAAGAAGAAACCAACTGTCAGCAACACTTGTAGGTTTACTTCATAACTAAAAAAAACTCAGAAATGTATGGCAGATTCATAAAAATAAAATCAGGAATCAAAATTAAGGCTGAAGAGCAGCATAAAGGATTCCTGCAACTTTCTGTCAAGTTGTTTTACGCTGTTTTTCCTGGAATTCTCACTCAGTAGTTCTGTGCCTTGAAAAGTGGCTGTTTTCAGAACACTGAATTTAAAAAACAATAGAAATTAAAACTTGTTCTCTTAGTCAAATGAGATCTCTAGTGTTTTGTATCTGTCATGTCCTGAAATAACCAATAAACTAAAAAGAATCTTCTCTGCACACTCTACTCCCTGTTATTTTTTATTTGTACAGCTCAAAAGAGATAAATGTGCACTTGGCTGAGCATTTAACATCAGGGAATTTTTTAAAGTTTTCCCTTGCAGAGAAGGGATTGCTCAGAAAACTCAATCATTGTAAAGATGCATAACTATATGAATTACTTGTCAGCAAGAAGAAAGAGGGAAATGTTGGGTGAAATTGAAAGAGATAAAGCCATGGAGGGAAAAGGACACAAATAGGAAAAGAGAAAGTACTAGAAGATAAATGAGTGCTACAAAGATCTTCTTACTGCACACAGGGCTGCACAGCCAATACTAGCAATATGGCATAGCACATCTAAGCCATTTGTGAGAGGCAGCTCAAAGGAAGACTGCACTGTGCCTCTTTGCTGGCTTAAGCAGGCTCGATTAAAAATGTTTTAGCATTCAAACCATAGAGAAAAGATAATCTTGGACATAAAAAAGAAATATTACTTGATTCTCAACTAAATTCTGTGAGCTCTGCAAAGAAACTGGAAAAAATTTTCTTGCCAGCACAGGCAAGAAAAGATTTCAGGGCTACTCCAGATGGTACTTGGGCTGATGCTGTGTGCAGACCATCCACACATCTCCAGAAAGCCCAGTTGTATGTAATACCAGCCCAGGTGTGATCCAAAATTTCCAATGCAGAGAGAAAGCAAACCTAAGCAGGTGCTGGAAGATGCTCCACATCTTACAGATATTAAAAGCAGACAAGGAGGTTGGGGAGAAGACTGGGAAGGGAAAATCAGAACTAATTAAAGATTTCCTTTAAATGTAAAACAACCTTGAAGAAATGTAACACCAGTTAAATAACTGATGATCACATCAAATGCTGGATAAGTGGAGAGAATAAAGTTGTAAATACAAAACAAGAACAATAAAGTTATGGTCAACTTGGATAGATGAAGAGCGCACACCGATAAATAGCTGCAGTTCCAAGATGAAAGAGACAACGTAACATGGCTATAAGAAAATTGACATACGCTTGACATACTATTACAAAACACTAAACATCAAAAGATGATTACACGTAATGAATAAAAGTCTTCTTCATATCTTCCACACAGTGCTTGATGACAGAAAAACTCTGCATCATATAAACTGAATAAATGATACATAAAAAATTAACTCAGGAGAACACGTTTAGTAGTAAAAAAAAAAAAAAAAAAAAGGAGTGAAGACAATAACATAACACATAGCAACTCATACGATAAAAGACAAAAACAGTAAAGCTTTTAAGAGGTGCAGTATGTATCTGATAGAAGCAAGTAGTGAAGTATGTAAATGCATAAGACAGTGCATAAGAGGTGGAGAAAAATTTGTTTTCTCATGCATTTAAATGTTTGTATATAAGAATAAAGCAAAGATCTCAAGCAATATTCTTTATAATATCCAGATTATGGAAAACATATAGAATTTGATGGATAAAACTGAAAGATAAAATGCAAGATTTTGTCCAGTCCTCTGAAATTTAAATGCAGCTATGTGGAAATATTGCATCTGACATTTAATTTCTCGCTAAAATACAAGGGTTATTCCAAAAGTAATGCCTTCCATTTTATTACGTCAGCTCACTATGTTGGTGGAATGGTAGTAGAGGTTGAATATACTAATTCCCATCACATTTTGTTACTGTGTGATAGATGGTAGACAAAGGGATGCCTGACAAAATTGTGTCTGATATGGAAGTACATATGAAGCAAAGTTGTGGAACAGAATTCCTTTGGTGGAAAAAATGGCACCCACTGACAATTATGGATGCCTGCTGAATATTTATGGAGACCAAGCAGTGGGTGTGAGCACAGTGACGCAGTGGGTGGTGCATTTCAACAGTGGTAACACCAACATTGGGTCATCTCCACTGGTGCAGATTTTTACAAGCACATCATGCAGGCTCTTGTTCATTGCTGGCAAAAATGCATAGCTAATGGTGGTGACTATGTTACAGAATAGTCTTTTGTAGCTGAGAATTTGCTCTACCAAACAGTGTTATTGTGCTCTTTGAATCTGTTATGGTTTCCATGAAAATAAACAGGAGGCATTATTTTCAGAGTGACCTACATATTACAGAGGCTAACATTTGTCTATGATGCATAAGTAAATCTACAGTGTCACTTCAATGGATTGTTTTCTATTAGCTTTACTTTTTCATTGCCAATGAATAAAGATAGTAAAAAACTGCAAGCTCAGTTACTTATGGAATATACTAACCATGCAATTACTTAAAGTATTTGTGAAGAAACAAGAACGGACATCCATAGAAAATGCTGAATAACCCTAAATTATCTCAACACTTACCTTCAAAGCCCATCTCTTTCCAACACCACATTTAGTTAAGATTTATACTTGCAGTACAGTAATACCAAAAGCTTTTAATTTCATTATGTTGCATAAAATTACTAACAGCGCTTTTCATCGTTGCACATTATGAATGATAGAAGGTGATACATACACTATTTAAAATGCTGACAGAATAAACTACACAGGAACCAAGAAATGCAGAAGGAAAAGAAAAGTAGGGCCAAGGTTGAGAGATTCTGACCTTACTCAGCCATTATTTTGGAGAATGTATAAAAAGACACAATAGATGCAGGATAAAAAAATAGAGGTTCTAATTCCATACCAGGTGTCTGACAGATTGGTAAAATCCTTACACATGAGCTGAGGGATTTTTTGGAATGAGATTATAAATATATTTAATGTCCTAAATCTGTATACACTGTAAGAATAAACTTTAGCATTTAAAGGATTATTTGAAACATCTGGACTCTCCTTCAGCCCAGAGAGCTCACAGTTGCCTTCCCGTTGTTGATCACAAACACCTGAAGTAGACATGTGGGCTTAAAACCCCACTGTGCAGTCAGTGCTGCCTAACTTGGGCCGACTGAGGGGGGACAGAGAATATGGAGAAAAGAACCTCTTCTTAACAAACATGGCTTGCTCCATGAAAGATAGTGAAAGGTGGTGGTGTTAAGTAAAATGCACCAAAATTCCAATTTCAGTAAAATATGCTCACTTCCCACAAATTCAGGATTGCTATATTTCACCTTTTTTTCCATGTGGAATTTTAACTGTTATACTTTTACAGGCTCTTCCAGTTCGTGAGTAGCACTACTGCATAATAGAGTGTATCATGCTACTGAAATCAAGTCGTTAGGATGTTCTACGTTAGTTTTATAAATCATTAAAAAAAAAAAGTCAGGCAGATGCTGCTGCTTGCTGTTTGATGAATCTTATCTTTTCAAGTATTCTCTACGCATGTGGCAATAAAACATTATCAGACTTCAGAATCACACATGATTTCCAAGTCTCAGACTACAGAATATATGCATATATAAATGAAAGATATTTATATTCACATTCCCATCCTAAGCGAGAAAAGGAAAAAATAGTTTCTGAATCAGAAATTCTTAGTTTTAGCCTCAGTACTCATGCAATTCTCAAGAGTGATGTGCATTCTGCATCTCAGACACTGGGAAAAAGCTGATGAATTCATAGTTAAGTAATAACAACCTTAGAAATAAGAGTCTTCATAGCAATACTTCAAAAATTAATGTAATAATAAAACAGTAAAAAAGCCAGCAACCCTACTTGTTTCCTCATCCTATCTTCCAGAAAGGCTGACATTCTCTGTATCCAGATTGTAAGTACAGAATCTATTTGCTACAACACACAAGATCATGTCTAAATAACTGTTTTCAATAAATCTCCTTTTGCAGCAAGTAATTTACAACTTGTATACATTGACCAAGTTCCATGGGTCATTCAGAATTACAATTCTTTTTCTTGGGGAATGCCTTGTGTACCTTCATGCACAAGTGATAAATGGCATTTGCTAAACATCCAATTGGCAATTCACTTTATAACTTTAAGGGTCAGACCTCAAGCACCTGGAGAAAAATTTTTCAGAAAAAAACTGCATCCGCTCTCCTTTCCAATTTCATTTACACCAACATAATTCAGGCAAGGAGAAATACAAATCGGTCCTATGCGTATAAAAATGATACTTATGTAAAATATCTAACTATATCAATTTCTATTTTAAAATTTCTGTGATATTTCATGGATTCATGGTGAGGAAGAAAATGATGGGAATGGCGTCATCAGTTCTGAAGGCAATTTAGAAGTTGTATTTACATATATAATAGACAAAGGCTTGGCAACAGTATAATACCTCAATCTACACTGAGCCACTGAAGAAAGCAACATATGTTACATCCTCTTGAAAGTTTGTCATCAACCTTACTACAGAAGCTAATACCTGCAAAACTCGAACCTTCCTTAACAGAGTTGACTAAGAGGTTGTTTAAGGTGGTCTTTTTTGCATCATTGTAAAGGTTACCATTTCATGACAACACCAAAAAATCAGCTCATAAATGTCATCTGGTCTCATACAATGTGTTACCAGTGATGCCACATGGAACAAGACAATAGCAGTGACAGAATATCCTTGCCAGAGATCATTAATACCCACTGTTTCACAGAGACTGATAACTGATGAAGCACAAAATAATCAGTTCCTTCAAATCTGTCTGATTTCTTGTGAACTTACTTCCCTGGCTAACTGACAACTTCCCAGTTTGGCAACAGCCATGTTATCTTGCAAAGCTGAACACCAAGGGCTGAGCTCCAGCCCAGTCTGCCAAGAGAGCTCTGAATGAAAAAGTGGGAGAGGGGACAGAAAGGGCTTTTGTTCCACACCAAAATGAAATTAAACATACAGATTTGTATTTTCTGCAAGTTAAAATTCCTCTTCATGATTGAAAGAAATCATCAATAATTGCAAAGCCCAACTTTGAACAAAAGCTTTAAACAAAACAGCTTTCTAGAGTGAAAAATATTTTTGTCTTTGTTTCTCCACGTTCTAATATTATTTTTACCAGCAGTTCAACGTGAAAGTTTAGATGTGTTGTCTGAAAGGGAATTACAGGGATTCTTACTCCTGAAAAGATATAAAACATCTATTTCATGTAAAGAGTAACACTCATGGGAGCATGCTAATATCAGTTTTGTGAAGATGCACAGACAATATATTCAGAGATCTAACCGTGCTACTACAAAACCTCTTCATTAGAGGGATTCATTTGTTTGGATTAGATTCTGCCCATTGAACACAAAGACTTCTTCCTGAGAGATCTCCTTGATTCACTGACATTTGTAAAGTGCTATAAAATGTTAATTGGTATAATTGGCAAATCATTAACATTCTGTTTAGTCTTACCCTCAAAGCAAAACTTACAATAGGAAATAAAACATCGCATAGCGAAGAAATAGCTGAAGGTTTTAAAAAGAGGGAAGTATTGTTTCTCCTTAGATGGTAAACCTATCTCTGTAGAACTCCTTGTCCTTACATTCTTCCAAATATCCATCAGGCAGAAACAACCACTATTTCTGTTCCTAACAAGTCATCTCCAGCCAAGGAAGTTTGCTGCTATAGATAATTCAACATTCTAATTAAAATCTATATTTTATTAAGTTTCTCTAACCTGTATGTTCCTACCACTTTTTGCTAATACACAAACAGGCCTTCAGCTGACCAGCAGTTTGCATCTTTGTCCCAGGTATGTCTTTTCCTCTCCCTACCACCAGATCTTGGAAAGAGAAGTCAGTCTGCTCTGCTGAACTCTGCTGCACTGTACGAGATGCTTTACATGGCTCTACTAGGCTGAACACTGCAGACAAGCACAACACAGTATTTGAATTACACTAACATGTAAAAACATTTCTGGATAAAAAAAACACTTTATTGCCACCAATTTAAAACCATAAACATACTTTGAATCCAATTCAATATATTCCTTATTTGTTCCTGATTCTCTCCCTTTATTATTATTAGAAGACATAAATTTCCAGCAAGGCTTGTGCTTGACAAGGCTCCATTATTTGCACATGACAAGGTTTATCAAAAACAGTTGGATTTTTATGAGAAGTCTTTCATGTTCCCTCCATAAAATATAAATAAATGAAAAGGATTAGATGGAGGAAGCAGAGCATAATTCATCACCAATGTGAAGCAGAAGGAGTAGACTGCAGATGGATGAACTGAAGAAGAATGCGGTGACTGGTCTACAGAAGAAAACTACTGTCTCTCTTAAATGCCATGGAGCAAAGAGCGTGAAAAGAGAGCATTAACTTCTCTTGCCACTTCTAGGTGTCCCTCGAAGTGCAAACTGCTTAGGGTTCAGATGTAAAAACACATAAAATAGTGATGCTGCAGTCTGGTCTTATATTCGTTAGGCTGATACCTGTCGGTTTTGTGGTTTCAGGAAAAATTACAACACAAGAAACTTAAAATAAAACCTACTCCCTGTAAACAGTTTGAGAACAATTAGGTGGAAAAACCTTTTAAGGTTGCAATATCTCACTCTGTTCTCCATTACCTTCATGCCAGTCAGATAAAACTCCATTAAATGGCACTGTACTCCCACAGAAAATAAGCGGTTAAGACAGTGGTCCACTTTTTTGCCCACCTAAATCTGAAAAGTTATCCTGTAATCCTAAAGCAAGACTATGGGATTAATTTATCCATCATAGATGCCATACAAAGAGACTCGGGAACACAGTTGTTTTCTACACAAGTTAGGCAACTGCATGACCTTCTATGTCTCTGTCTGTGGTAATGGCTTGTATAAATTAAGCATATGGGTTACTATGGTTACTGGGATAGAATTTAAAAAGCCACAGAAGTCTGTAGTCACAAGCCTTAGCTACTGAATGCAATCCCAAATTCATTTTTCCAAGTACAGCCTCTACTTTCCAACAGAAATGAGCTTATATGTCTCTTCAAAGTCAAAATATGGGCATTCGCCTTTGGTTCCATTCAGAATGAATACAGTTTTGTAGAGGGTAAGAACTCTAATGATTGGTTTCAGTAAGGTAAATATGAAGCCAACAAGCACAAATGCAGTTTTATATAATTTTATCTTACTAAAATAAAGTAGAAAAATATTTATAACCATTTACTTAGACACTTTTTCTCTCAAAATTTATCAAAATGAATAGAACATTTCTCCTTTGTTGAAACTGCAGTGAAGAATTTCTCAGAATATGAGAGTTTGAAGTGTGCATTTCAGTGGACTGTCTTCAAATAAAAGCTGATGATGGTCATGGTAGACACTTGCTGTGGAAAGTATACACTTCTCACATGCAAGTTCTGTGAAATACTTAGGCGGATGAATTACGAAAATATTGTCTCACCTTAAACCATTGCAACATTCTCTGCATTTTTTTCAAAACAAGTAAAAGACCCTCCCCTAAGCCTGTCTCCTACTACCTCATAACCTTACCAACAAAAACTTTTGCTTTTTATCTATACGAGGTGTGTCTTTCTTCCCACACCTACACAAGACTCTGCCTGTCAGTACTAAATCTGTTTCCAGCAACAAAGGAGCCGGGGGACACTGTCCTTAGAGACAGAGTGAATTAGCCAGAGTAAGTATGAAAGCTTAAGTTAAAATAAAGGTTTATAGAACGATGTGTACAAGATGGAGAGGACTATCTGAAGGACATAAATTTGCTGAGAGTTTCCACAGTGAAAAGGTATACATTATATTTAATCAATCCCCAGATTCAAGTGTGTGAGCCATAGCAGAATTCCAACAGAGAAATATTTTTGGCACAATTTTATATCACCTTGTCAAAGAATAAGCTAAGTCACAAGTGCTAATGTGCAAAGTAAATACAAACTTGAATATTTTCTCACTTTATTTCAGATTCAGTTCAAAAAGAATAACTTTGTGTTTCATTTTTTCCTTAATTTTAACATTGTAATTTTTGGTCTTGATCCCACAAACTTTTATATATGTAATTTCCTCATAAAAGCAAAGCTGAATGCTTGCATTATGGTTTGCAGGATCTGTGCCTTCCATTGCACATTCTTCATGCAATATTCTGCCATACTACAGTTCTATATAAATAGAGAAAAATTAATAGGCAACAGGAGAGATTCAGGTGTTACGCCAAGCAAAGTTATTCCCAGGAATTTCTTTTGATGCAGACTATGTAGCTGTGGATTGACTAGCTAAATCCCTGCATTAATGAAGTCTATCTTTTATTCATAAGTCATAAGTGTTTTCATTTGTTGGAAATGAATTGTGACCTCCTGGTATGTCTCCCTCTGCCAGGTTTTGTGATATTTAAATGTGTTGTATATGTCCCAATTTAATCAGGTTGTATAAATCTGACTCAACTGACGATAGAATCTGACCAGATAACCTTAGTATTTGTTTTGGACTGTTGACTAAATCTTCGGCACACCTTGTATTGGATTGCATCACGGATCAAAACAGAGGGAAAAAACAAACATGAAATGATATTTCAATATATGGAAGGAGGTGTACATCTGATTTGCAGACGTGCCAACAATAAATGCACGGCAAAATCCAACTACAGGCAGTCTGGGAAAGTTTCCCCACGTACCCTACACAAAGACATTAGCATCACATTTGTACTTGCTTCACTTCTTCTGATCACAAAGCTGCCAAAGTTAAGCTTCTCTTTCTGGATACAGAACAGTGATTTTCCTATAATCAAAATTAATGAACTCACAGGGAAGCACTGATACTTATGTGCAGAAAAGGTATCTTGAAGGTGTTAAGTGTGGCAGCCTGGGATTCAGTCTTCCAGGGCACGTTCAAAAGAAGCAAGTGATTGAGAGAGGTCAGCATGCAGAGTCCAGCACACAATAATTGACATTCTACATTCACCAGAGCTGTCCTTGTGACTCTTTGATAAGAGAGGGAGCTCAGGAACCAACCGGTCACTGCCTCTAGGCCAAGTCCCTGCTGACCTGCTGCATGTCAACGAAGTGCCAGATGTCTCTGCGATATATGGGATCCCTGGAGCAGGGTGTGAAACACAGATAAGTGACAGGGGAAAGCTGATTTATACAGCCTTACTCTCTCCCCAGAGTTAGACATCAGCAGTGCTCACTTGCTCCTCATCTTGTACCAGGACAAATATCAGTCCCTTTACCACCAAAGAATGAACAGAAATAAAGTTAAAGAATAGAAAGCTCAAGGCTCCTCAGAGCTGCGCATCCCAAGTAAGCAGAAGGTGGACAGACTGATTTTATAGCAGGGCAGGGAGGATTTGAGAAAGAACAGAATGGAGAAAAGGTTGTAGAAAGATTAAGTGGACATAAAGGAGCACAAAGAGGCAAAGGGGGTGTTTCTGTCAGACATAAGAGTTAGAAGGAATCATTTCTGAGGAACTGCAGTTCAAGAGCTTGTTGGTTTGTTTTTTTTCTGCTGGGACTGGACTGAAAATGTTTTCCAGACCCCTTGCGCAATGTAAGGAGTACACATTCTGACCCAAGGACACAGAGGACAGGGAATGACTCAGTATGTACAAGTCATCCTGTGACAAATGGATCCCTTGCTTAACAGGACCAACCAGACGCACAGGAAGCAGACCACAGGTGCTACGCACATGCCTCCATCTCCCGCCCCATCTGGTACCTCTGAACACTACAACTCGTGTGCAGCTTTTGTGCATCCTCCTTCTGTACCCACCCTGTCACACTGGTCACAAAATATGAGAGCATCACCTGACAGTTAGCCAGACTTTGAGTACAAAATCCCAAGGTATCATAACCATGGTCACCCTAATTGTCAAGTGCGCTATGCCTCAGTCTGCTCCAAAAGCACATGAAGAAGATGGATCAACTGTTGTGCACTGGAGCTCAATCTTTCTACCATCCTCGTAGCCTTATTATCTACCAAGACAAGCAACCTCTGAGACTGTCACTCCATTTGTGTCTGTGATTTCTAACTGTTTTCATTCTCAATAACACGTTCAGGAATGAACCAAAAAAATATCCCACACTGTCTGTTCAGAAGGTTTATTTCACATTCTAGGGCTGATGTCACTCCCTAGAGCTACTAAAAAAGTGAGAATTTCAGTTCAGCTTTTAAGATCTTCGTGCATCTTTTCATTAACAAAAATAAGCCTTTACTTTCAAAAATTTTCCACAGTTTAGAAACAGACTAAGTACGTGATAGCTATAACTTGTGGTCAAATTCTCCCCCACTAGAAAGCAGTCCATTCCTTACATAATGTCTGTCATTTTACAGGGATTCCTTAACAAAATGTGCAAAAGGGAAATCCCACCCATTCAAAATCCAATTTATTTGCATGGACTTGACAGGAAATACATCTGACTCTCACATAACATTATTATTATTATTATTTTCTTGTTTGCTGAGAAACAGAAATGATACCATTATACTTTACTACTTAGAAATATAAAATCACTAAATAGAAAGGGATGAATAAGAGCAAGGAAGACTGATTAATAAAACTGTTGCTAAGTTAATTGAGCACAGCATCACTATTTCCATGTCAAAAATAATAATTGCTTTTCAGCTCAAAGGACTCATAAACATACTGCAAATTCTGTAAATACAGAGCTGATCTTGGGCTGAGGACCTATTGCCATAACCAGCAAATTAGTTTTTAAAATAAATGAACTGTGGTTATTTTCACTAGTTATGTGGCAAACCAAGCTCATTTGCCAAAATAACCAGAAAACATTTGGTTTAGGCCCGGATTGTTCACCTCAGAAACACAACTCTGCAGTAAAGATACTCAATTACAGCAAAGCCATCTGACCAGTGAAGACAGCTTGCACTGCACATTTTTAATACTTTAAATCTGCCAAAATCCTTTTCCAAACAACTTAAACAATGTCTACAAAACTGTTTTTGAAAAGTGCAGATCACTGGTTCAAATGAGAATAGGTTTGATTAACTTAAGGTCCACTTGCCTGACAGATGCTGTACAAGAGATAACACATGCACAAAGCTCTGAAAAATGTTTACATCTTTCTAAAGAAACAAACAAACAAAAGACACACACCAAAACAGAAACTAAACAAATAAAAAACTCTCTGGGAAAAAAATACCTGTAATAAGATTGTTGTTTTTTTTAATAAGAAAATTTACTCAGGTAAAAAAGTATTTAATACCTATTTCACTGTGATTCAGAAGGCTATTGGCAGCCAGCACTGCAATTTATTACTTCTTTTACATAGGCAGACTTCAGGGAAAGTAGAATTGCTTCAAAAGATGTTACAGTTTGCCTTGCAGTTTGCCAATTGGAAATCACTACAGGAGGTTTGGTGAACAGCCTGCTGCTTTCATTACCTCATCATTTTCTGAAACCTGAATCAAAAGAACCCCAAAATAAAGTAACCCAAATTTAACCACAATAGTATTGGCTTGCTGTGCATTCACACAGGTTTGTATAGGTTTAATTGAAAGTGTATGTTCATATATCAAGCCTGGAGACTTGGCTTAAGAAGACAGATAACTCAACGGTATGCAGCCCCCCTCTTCAAACTTTTGGCCGGAGGGAAGCCAAGGAGTGCTTTGAAGTTTCTTATAATATGTAGAAAACAGTACCTTACTCAAAGTGGGAATATGCAGATCAGAATTCCTCAGGTATTAAGCTCTTCTGACTCACAAATTGTTTGCGTCTGAATGCTGTCTGAAGGCGAGGAAAATAAAAAGTGCTATACCATATGATTTTTTTATGACACAGTCGAGGAAGCTTGTTTTATTTTTTTCCCTCTAACAAGGAGTCCTTTTGGCATTTGTTGGAAGTTATTGTTTGATATCAGTAGGTTCTATTCTAATTCTCCACAGAGAACATACTAAATAGTCATAATTTTTATGGCAGTTTTATTTACCTGTCACGTTATTTTGTGCTTCTTGGTAAAGGGGAGGATATCTTTGGCAAGGATATTTTTGCCTTATTTCTGGTACCATTCTCAAATTCCAGTTGCCACCATTTAGGAAATTTTAATGATATTAATGAATACTAAAGGTCATTTCTGAGGGCTGCTCTGAAAGTAATGCCTCCTATTTCATTATGTTGGCCATCAGAGGTGGATGCTGGTGGTGTGGCAGTAAAGCTGAACTTTCCCATCAATATCCCATTGCATTCTGTTGCTGTATGACAGATGACAGCAGTGGGGCAGTCAGACAAAAGGGCATCTGACTGGAAGGGCGTATGAAGCAAAGGGGTGTCAGTGAATTCCTCTATGGGGAAAAAAATGTACCTAGAGTAGAGCTCTAAATGTACCTTGGAGTGACCTACACAGTTACTTTGTGTTACCTAGCACTGCCCAGTTGATGTCAGCAGCTGTACTCATTCAACATTATTGGGGACTACAATTTTCTAGTCTTGGTTATAGATTTTGTTCCATACATTCAGCTGCTCAGAAGTATTTCCAAGATCAAGTCAAAATGCAGGTTAAGGTAGTGATTGCCAAGCAATGTGAACTAAAACAACTGTTCACATTCATTCCCATCTGCATTCATAGGCTAGGAGCCTTTTTCTTCCTTCACTTCTTTTTTTAATAATGAATGCGTACAAAAAATAGTCAAGCTAAATTGAAGTCTGTGAAGTTTGCAACTAAAGCATGCACAGAGGATTACGCAGTCTCAATAAGTAAGCTGCACACCCACCATTTTTAACTTGCACACCCCTAGACTTTGAATCCTTTGAAACCTATAATTTTAGTACAAAATCATAATATGATAATCCTGGACTCACCAATACAATCATAAAGGAGAACGGATTCCAAACAACTTTGGAAGGCTCTGAATGCCATCATGTTTTAGAAAAACTCCTAGACAATTAAGCTTACATTTTTCCTAGCTTCATCCTGTGTGATTCATCTAAAGATGTGAGTTCACCGTTATACAGTGTGTCTTGGCATGTATCATGTCTTCTGTGAAATAACTGATCCCCAGGTCAGACTACTGCACTGACCAGAGGAACCACTGTGCTTGCTATCTATCTGTACATACATACTTCATATGAGATGAAAACTCTCCAGGACAGGGTATACATGCATTTCTAAAGGAGTCTGAGTTTTAATGGCAGGTCCCAGACAGCACCATGATACAATTACCTATGTGAAAATTACTCTTTATTTGCTCTCTGGAAGGATGTACAGGAGTAACACAAAACTCTGGTATGCAAACTTGTGACACATCTGAGAAAGCAAGCGGACAGTGGAAAGACTACTCGCTAATAACTCTGCATGAGAACCATTTTCTTAATATGGTCAGCTAAAAGCATCATAAAACAAATGAGTACAGCCTAAACAAGACTAGCTGTTGTGAAGTTTGAAAAAACTATCAGAGGCTACTCTGAAGGCAGAAGGAAATGAAAACAACTCTGCTGAACTACTCCAACAAATAAAATAAAATAGACAATGGCCAGGACAATTTCCTTTTTCCATCGACATAAACTCATAACGATAATAAACAATGATAATAGACGACAGATTTTCTTCACTTCTTACTTCCATCAAATAATTGAAAATGAAAATTAGCCATTCAGCGGTAAGGTGCTATGAAGACACTGATTTGATTCTGATAGAAGTGGGATTCAAATGAAGATACCTTAAAACTAGGACAAGCATTTCACTCTGGCAGTTAAAGGGAATAGTATGACGACACTCACAATCCACCTCCTGAAAAAGCACAGATTTTCAAGAAAATATTTGCATAATAGTTTTTGTCAAGAAATACACGCTTCATGATCCAAAAATTCACTCAACCAACCCTCAAATCCCATTTTTTTCTTTTTCATATTGTCCTTGAGAATTGTTCGACCAATTCCGGTTTTTAAACTAAAGTTCAAAAAGAGTGCATAAGTGAATCTCTACAAGCAGTTTCACTGAATGACTTTCTAGCATCTTGAAAGCTCTGGTGTCAGCGCTTCGGAGTGAAGATGCCTACTACTGAAAGTCTGATGCCCAAAGAAAGAGAGCCGTCTTTGAGTCTCCTAGTTTGAAGCTTTTTTCTTGTGTGCCTTTCCTGCCATAAAAAATGTCAAGATCATCAGAGACTATAGGACAAGTCGGGTAGGAAGGAACTGATCACTTTGCTGCAACGCTTCAATACGCACGGTGAGGCTGTGAGACCTCAGCATGCCATCCTCTGTGACTGAGGCATCACTTGATGGAGCTGGAAGTGCTTGATGTGAAAATACTTCCTTAGCCTTAGTAGAATGTCACTCAATTATTAATTGGTGTCAAAAAAGGTGATTAAGGTTGAATTTACTTTTATCACCACAACAAGCTTTTCTAGAGAATTTTTAAAGTGATTATGTTTTAAATCCTGAGAAAAAAAAAAAAAAAAAAAACAATGATTCGTCTTGCCCTTCATGTTCTTATTTTCAAGCTTTTAGCCTTATCTTATGAATATTAGACTGCAACAGACTATGGTAATATAAAGTATATCAGTTCCCCTCATTGTTAGGATTTTTCTTTTTTTTCTTTTAAAGAGAAAGAAACACAAGAGAAAAAGAAGCCTGACATAACCTGGTGCCAAGGATTAATGCTGTATTTTGTCAAATGGGATTTCATAAAGCAACTTCAGAAAAATCCCTATGGTTTCAGGAAAGATCCATGAAAGCCACGGAAAAATAAACTATACCTTTTCTGAAAGCATCACAAATCCTGGAGAAGAAAACATTTTTAACATGCATAAACAGAGCATTGAGAGGAACAGAAAAGGCTCGTACAGACTCCTAAATCTAACTTCTTTTTTTTTTTTTCAGGGAAATGTCACTTTTACTTAGTTCAGAATTATGTATATATTAGATGAAAAGTTGCACGATGATAACAATTTTTTAGAGCTTAGTTGATTTGTTAGTGGAATTTTTTGGTAAGGGTAAGGGGCTTGAAAAACTTCTTTCACTAATTCAAGCATTTGAGAACATCACTTAGAAATGTTGTGAGATGCCCATAGTTCCCCTTCTGAGAAAGGCCTCTTCTACCTGACTGTTTATTCTGGCATAGATTCTGGCATCTTCTAAATAAACTGTTCTACCTGAAGAGTATTTGGACTTCTGCTTCTTCCCCTAACCTCGATACACATGAAATTGGAATTTGTGTTTTAAGCCAACTACACAATTTCCTCTTACATAAAACAGTATCTTCAATTTCTATCTACCTGGAGCACAGCTGCCTCATCAATCTTAGGTCTGCAGCCTCTGTTATCCTATTCTTTCTTCCCTCCCTCTGGGAAGAAACAAAGCTGCATTTTGTAGCTTCTGCCCGGGAAGCTGCCTGAATCCAAGAGCTCTTAGCAATCTGACTGCTATAAGCACTAGTGCTGTTATATCCATGAACAATTTTTGATTCTTCTGTCCATTTTTCCACCCAAAAGCATATCTCATTTTCCTGTCTTCTAAAATCATGGAGAACAACAACTGCAATGGTAGTTTATTTTACCTTTGCTATCTTTCATCCTTCATGTGCATAAATACTACTGAATAATGGAAATGCATATTGCCCTCTGGAACCTATGGCAGCTTATGGGAGCTCTCCTTCCATTTGAGGCAGTTTGAGATTAATACCCTTTGTTAATCAGCCTTCTGTGTCTCCCACTGCTGTGAGGCAACATGGCACAAGAAATTTAGGCATATTCACGTATTTGCACATTACCATAGTATCCAAGTCCACAAAGTAGAAAACAGTAATTCCAAACAAACAAAGAGTCAGCAGCATTACATACAGATAACATCAGACCAGAGCATAGGACAAGACTGTGCTAGACTAGTTCAGTACTAGATGCTTAAATTAATTAATCCTGTCTCAGTACAACCAACATGCTTCAGATGTTGAATAATTCTACCAGTAGTAATCCCTTTAAATACAACACTGTTCTACACTGAGAGAGGTACCACAACAGGCAAATACAGCGATGGCAGTTTAGCCCTACTTATTTCAAATAAAATTCAAGACCTTTTCCAGACCTTTTCCAGATGAATCAATGTAAGTTTTGCACAAGACCAAGCTAGAAAAGAACCATGGGGGAGTACAGTTCACTTGGGCACAGCTAACACAACTGGACCACTTCCATCAGCCAGCTCAGAAGAGGGACAGAGCAAAGATATATGCATTTACACACAGCATGGCATATCTACCTTCAGATTTACACTTGATCCTTCAATTTTCTTCACAGAAAAGATAGTGCCATTTTATCACAGTGAGGTAGAAATTGCTACAGTGCAGTCAGCCTGCTTATTTCTTTGTTTCTTCCTTTCCATCCATGCTTAGAGCAGAGAGAAGTCCCAGCTAACCTCACAACACGGACAGCCACGAAGCAAGATCTTAACAAAGCTGAGAATAAAAGGATGTTTTATTCTTCGTTCTTGCTAGGACAATGTAGTTCTAATCATCATATATTAAATTTTCCAATAGAAATCATCGTTTACCTATGCCTTTGGGGAAAAGGCTTGGATAAAGAATGTGAAACATATCTACCTGCACTTACTGCCATTATATTCACAGTCTGAGGAAGAGGCCAAAGCACCACTGGGGGTTCTCAGGGATAGCTGCACAAGTGTTAATGAAATCCCATTAATCACAGCCCTGGCTATCACGGGACTTGTCATCACAGGAGGTTGCAGACTACCCACGGCAAGTAGAGAGGTTAGAAAAACATGTCACAAGAAGGTACATGTATGACCTCTCCTGAGTCTGCAGTGTTGGTCAAAACATTTTCATACTGTGCCTATACCGGAGATGGGAGAAAGAAATGCCATAGGGAGAACATCTGCAGAACTTAAAATGACACAGTTCAGTGAATTTTCACAGTTCCATTCTCTACTTATCAGACTTGAATGGTAAGTATTTCTCCACTTTCACTGCCAGGCAGGTAATTCTTTGTACTCCTTAGGATCGATACTAACAGCACCTAGAAAGGTGCATTGTTTTGCATGCATTTTGTATGCAAAATATGGTAACGGAGCAGTGAGCACTATTTCTTAGCACTAGCATTAAAGCCCAGGAAAAAATAAGCAGGAACCACAGTACTGTGAAGAGAAATACCTTCACCTACTTGACACACAATCTTCTCTCACTCTGCTTGCCGCAGCTGCACTAGACATACAGTAACCCTACACCTCTACACACAGCCCACGAGATCCGGCACCTGATAAGGTTTCATCATTCACTCTGGCCCAAGTTTGTTCAGGTACACTGGTGTGAATTTGTACTTGCCCCCAATAAAGTCAGCAGAGAAATACCAGCACAGTTAAACCTATAGTACACTTCTAGCCCCTTGTTACTATTCTGGACACCTCATTATCACAGAGGAATTTAGTATCTCTGGAGCAGGTCTGGAGAAGGGAAGCCTTTACTGTTCTCCTGTGCCAGATAAAGTGCCTTGGAACTCAGTCACATATGTGGACTCCATCAGAGAGAAGCTGCAGAACCGCCCCAGGTTTTCCCTAACAAACATAAGCATCTGAAGAGGACTGATTTAAAGTGTCACTTAACAGAGGTCTCCACCCTAGCATTCTCATAACACTGGGCCAATTTAGAAGCTGTGGAGTATACAGTTGGAAAGACGCATAAAAGCTGTTTTGGGGAGCCTTAAAGAGGGTTGATTTGTCTGCTTCACAAGGCAAAAGCAGACTTTTTATCACAAATACATGAATGATTTGCTGGGTTTGTATCTTAATATTTAACAGGCTGAGTTTCTTTCTGTCAGAATAGCCTGTGCATTTCCTCTATCTCCAAACAGCTATATTCTGAAAAACCATATGAAGAGCTATGTACATTTCCTCCTGTGTATATTTACAAGGGAGGAGAGGGTATAATGAAATGTAAGATAATAAGGGAAAAATGTAAACCATGTTTCTAAATCATCTGGGGGGCTCTGTTAACAAAATACAGTGTTTGGTAATATCTTTCATTTGTGTAAATTAATTGCACTATTGCTGCTTTTGGCTAAAAGGGCTGAATTCACAGACTATTATTTTTTTACGTCTATACTTTCAAGTGACCATCTAAAGATGGTTTCAAAAAGAAACAGAAGGGTTTTAGTCAACATGCACAGATGAATTCAGTATTTCATATGAGATAAAAAGAGAAAGACAGTAATTTGTAAACTGTGGAATAATAATAATTAAAAAAAAGATATCAAGGGAGAGGGATTGCTTTATATAACAAGCTTTGAGTATAAATAAGATGTCTGGGCAGGATGTTTAACTGTAATAAATTGACTGTTTGGGTCTTTGCTGACATATCTTTTTAACTTTATTGACATTAGCTGTATTTGTATGGAACTTTATTGCATGGCAAGGATTTCTTTGTTCAGAATTTTATAAAATTACTTACAGTGCAAGCATCTTGAAAGCACAAATGATAATCCTGATCAGAGCATGAGAAGATAAAGAGAAAAGAAAATCACAGGCAAGACAGGAGATGTAATATGGATGTATTTAACTGCATTTTCAGTAGGATCAGCTTTTTGCTACATTTACTTTACTAGTTACTTGTAACACAGCAAGAAAGGAGGGGAAAAAACCAAAGTTCTACATATTCTATTATTGCAGCCTGAGTCACTAGCGACACCAAAGGATTAGACTTCAGCTTTAGTTACGGGTGACATTCCTTCCATCCAGCCCTAGCATTTACTGCTAAATGAACAGCTCTGCCCTCAAGTTCTAAGATGGAAGCAGTTCATCAGCCAGCGTCTGGAATGTGCAATGTTACATAAATATTTTTTTCCAGTCTGCTCCCTTCAGTTCTTCAAATTTATTATACACATATTCTTTTTCTTTTCCACTGTCCTTAGGGATTTTTTTTTTTTTTCCCCAGAGCTGAATTTTATGTTCACCTAGCAAGGTTCAAGAACCAATCTAACTCAATGCACTGAGACCTCTGGGAGTTCTGCTCCTTCCAGTATGTCAGTGAGCATTACTAAAAACCTACACAGCTGCATCTGCTCAACAGTGAGGGCAAGGGGAAGCAAGGAGGTTGCACAGCATTGCCCTTTCCTGCTTCATATAAGAAAGAGTTACACTACACTGGACAATGGGCTTGTCCCAGAGAATCCTACCCTCCTCTAGTTGATACATGCTTTCCCACAGCATGCATAATGGTAAAACAAGCCCTTCACATTCTGAATTATATCACAGGGCATTTTCCAGAAAATGTGTCATTTGAGAATGGGAGGCTCTGTCCATCTACTCATAGGGAAAAGGCTGATGTTTGGAATAGGGCTGGAGATGCCTTTCTCCAACCAGGCAGACACAAGGCAATCACAAATCCCCAGGAGTTATGCTCTCACTCAGCCAATGGCAGAACTCCTCGCTGCCTAGAACATGTGGTATTTTCTCAGCTCAGCCACAGTCATTTTCACAGCAAGACTAAGATAAGGTAAAACTGTATTACACTCTACAAGACACATAAGGGACCACAAAGCAAACACAGGTCTCGAAAAAGCTGAGCACTACCTCAGTAGGTCCTTTGTTTCTATAGCCTGGACTTCTTAATGAAGTATGAGAGGTATGAACAAATTAGAGAGACTCATGAGGTGAAGAAAGAACAGGTGACTGTGAGTAAAACTCATTGAGAGCTGCCCTGCAGAGAAAGACTTTGGGGTCCTGACAGACAAAAAGCTGGACATGAGCTGAGCCAACTGTATCTTGGGCTGCATCGAGACGTTGCACATCCTGGCCAGCAGGGAGAGGGAGGGGACTGTGCCCCTCTGCTCTGCTCTCACAAGGCCCCATCTGGAACAGTGTCCAGGCCTGGGACCCCCAATGCAGAAGGGATGTGGAACTCTTGGGAACAGGTCCAGAGGATGGCGACGAAGATGATCACAGGGCGGAAGCACCTCTCCTACAAGGAAAGGCTGAGGCAGTTGGGCTTGTTCCACTTGGAGAAAAGAAGGCTCCATGGAGCCCTTCCAACCTGAGCCATTCTATTAATCTTTGACTAGGACTTCTGCCATATTTTTTTTCTTTCAAAACCCACACTTTTTCTTTTCAAATAGGATGGCCAGAAATCTATCCCTGAATGCACTGAGCACTTGAAATGCTTATGCCTTTAATGTGCAAATCCTATACCGCAAAAGGGAATAACTAATGAGCCACTATTTTAATGAACCAAGTTAAAATGGCAAGGTGACATCTCTCATTTAAGGGAATGAATTCTTAATGCCATTGCAAAATGAGCCCCTCCTTCTCCTGGGAAAGGAAGACAATATTGGTTTGTGATTAAGTCCTACAAGCCCAAGCAGTACGTAGCAAAGAACCAAGGTAACCTTTAAACGCACAATAAACACCTAGTGAGACACTAGTATTCACTGTCTTTTCTCACACTCCCCACTTGCACTGGGTTTATTAGCAGTGGGGACTGTGAGGTCTTTCTGGGGGGAGGGTGAGACACATCCAGAAGGTTCCAGCCAGTTCCAGCTCAGGCTCAGCCCATCAGCAGGACTGCTGGTGCCCCAGGGGCCACAGATCTGATAAAGGGCAGCAGAGAGGGGAGGAAGTGCGAGAAGCACTATGCAATACTTGAAATTTTAATCAATGTATTTTATATGTGAGATGAGTTTCCCTGGGATGGTTGGTTAATTCAACAGATCGTATTTTTCCCTTTTGAAGTTCACAGAAACTTATTTCTCTCCTACTCTGCAGTGTTATTCAAGACAGTGCTCTGTGCAGTTAATTAACCTGGGGATCTGAAGACAATCTACAAGTAGCACTAAATTCCTGCACACTGTTGCTTGAGCTCCCATAAATCCCTGATCCATATTGACAAGCCCAATCTAAATTCCAGTGTATAGGAATCTTTCTATTAACTTGCATGCACTTTTTGAATCAATTCATAACTCCTCTGACTGCACAACTTTTCTCAAAGCAGCGTTAAAAGGGGAGGGAGAGGGGGTTTGTAACTTTATGATTTCCATTTCCCAACCCTAACAGTAAAACGAGATGGACAACAAGAACTGCATCATTCCGTTTACTGATCCGATATATCTGATACTCAGTTGTTTGTGGACAATACTGCAAGAGGAACTGTTTCAGTGGAGTTACATTTCTCCTAAAGCCCAGGCTCATTAGTGGGATTCTGCAAGCAGACAATTAATGGACAGGACACCAGTTCTCAGCAGGCACGCCTCACCATCACTGCACAAAGAAGGCAGATCCTCCAGAATTATGTAAACAATTCTCATAAATGTTGCAAAGAGCTACAGACAAGTATTTAACTCACCTTTCCTGCTGGGAAGTGAAGGAAGTTTGAATCATCATCTGTCCATGGAAACAAACTAGAGAAGCGTAAGGCTTTGATTTCCTGAGTGGGAAGGACTCTGCAGCAGATTGCTGATAACCTCACTTTGCAAAAGCCCATAAGCTAGAAAGATGGAACATGACTGCAAGAGAGATGAACAGCCATTCTGAAAATGGGCAAATAATTTATTCAGAAGCAGTTGTTCATTATTGTTCACAAAGAAATTGTTAGAGTCTTAAAACACATTCATTATTCTAAATTGTTCCATTTATTTCTTCAACAAATAAGATACGTGTTCTGAAGATATTCAAGTTGTGAAGTGTACCACTGACTACTCCAGTCAATGTCTTGGATAGCTGAATTATTTGCATAATTTAATTCCATAATATGGGGCAGGAAAATCGAGCTTTCAATCACAATGAGTAATTCTTACTCAAGGAAGAAGTCCTCTTGAAACCCAAAGAGTAAAGACTTTTCAACATTAGAAAATGAGTCAGAATCTGACCTTATTCACAGATGGTGTTCTGAGGTATTTTTACTCCTTGTTTTTCAAATGCATACATGTCCACACAGTTTTGTCAGGGAGCAATAACAAATACCTTTTGTCTTGCACAGTCAGCCAGCATAGTGCCGATTCAAAACTGAAATGCTATGCAGAAGGACCTCATGTTCAATGACTCAGGTGGAGGAAGGAGAGAGGGAAAATACCTTTTTCTCCAGAGTCTCTATGGTAATGAAGTACAACTATTCACTCTTTATAAAAAGTGGTGTTCAAATCTATTTCCAAAGTGAGGCAAATGTTAGTAGGATAAAAAAGAAAGTCTAAAGTATTAAATGAAAAATAAGACAGAGCTGCACCCGATTAGCTTTTAGCACCACAAAAAAAAATTATGAGCTGTTCTGTCATCATTTTCTAGAGGTTTTTACGAAGAATCTAAATTGCTATGCGGGAAGAGCACTAAAAGAAGAAATTACAAACATATGCTAACTTGTGGTGCTTTGTATGCCAGCTAACACCACTCCTCAATAAATTAGATGAACTCAACAAGCAATATTCTTTATTAAGACAAGCATTATAAAGGAGACAGCAACACAACGAATTGACAAAAAACCCTCTGTAACCTAACAAGAGTGATGGCGTGAATCAGAAATGAAACTGTAGCTGTAAACTGCAATCAGCAGAGACACCACATAGCACACTATTCAGTTCCAGCACAAGAGTATCAGAATCTGTCAGTGGGCACTGGCGACCCACACATGCACTTGTAAAGAAAGAGTATGGGTGGACTGGAAGAGAAGGAAAGGTCCAAAAGGAAGTTTTTCTACACGTGAATGACATTTTAAATTTAGGGGGGAAAAATAAAAAGGGGAGAAAAAAAATGAAATGAGAAAATCAAACAAACAACAACAAGAACAAAACAGCTACAGTATCCCAAGAATATAGTTTCAGCACCAAGGAATTTGAACTGAATCATCATCAGTTTTCACCATTTCAGTTAGGTATTTCTAACTTTCCTTGAGGAGGAAAAGGTTTAAACCTATTTTGTTCTATTTAGAGATGGAGCCAAAGCAACACTAAAAGCAGGTCTAGCCAGTAACTTGACTGTCAAGCTATTTTTCTCCCATCATTATTATTTCAGTTTGTACCTGCTTGAGTTTTGCCCACATCTGTTATGTCTGGTTCATTAGAAGAGCTTGCTAATAAATATACTGTTTTAATAATAGAGTTTTGGGTCTTGCACTAGAACAAAGTTATCATCTATATCTTAGGCCTTTTATCCTCCTTTTATGTGGAGGATGTAAGTTCCTTTCGTGGAAGATTTCACAACTTCATTTTGCTTTTCTGAGAAACAAACCTCTGAGTAGGAAAATTTCTCCAGATATCGAAAGCATTTGCTCCAGATGAAAATGTTTCAGAGTTGACTTGGCGGGGGGCATTTTGCAAGTTCACAACAGGGCAAAAGAGGTAAAAGCACTGCCAGCTATTCATATCCAGACACACTGCTCACTCCAAAGCACTGAGGGGATGTGGGTTTTCTGGCGGCGGCAGTGGTTTGGGTTTTCTTCTTTGTTTTAACAAATACAGTCTCTTACATCAAACATTCAGACTTCAGGTCTCTGAACCTCTCAATTAGGCTTGTGCAAATGGACCCAGTGCCTTTATGCTCTGCTCCTTCCCTCTTCCCCTTTCATTTTCCCTTCCTGCTTCCCCAGCCTCGGAATGAAGCCTCTCAGACTTGGCAAAAGCTGTTGTACTCCAGCCAGCTGCTGCTTCAGACCTAGGCTGAGCTTTCAAGGCATAGACCTCAAGCAGGGTGGGGTGGAATCACAAAGCACAAACCTGAGCCAAAGCGCTGAGGCCCTGGGAGAGCACACCATGCAGGTGCTGCTGCATGTAGGAGGCTTGCTGTGTGCACCACTGACACAAGGAGCTACCTCCAACCAAGACAGATCAGATATCAGCACGGTCATGCCATACCAAAATTAGCACATCCCATTTTTCTAAAACACAGTGGATCAGGCTTTTCCACTGAATTTGAGCCAGTGTTACTTTTGGTTAATTCCCAAAACTCAGCCAACCCTCGTTTAGATTAGTTCCTCAGTTCTTTCTCCTATATAATACATTAACCTTGCACTGAGGTCTAGGGGAATCAGCCCAGCAGCTTGGAATAGAGGAGGCCATTCAGCTTCCCTGGGTCTCCAGCTGGCAGTGTTAATCCTCAGGGCTCCAGAGTTAAATCTGCTCCCACAGGCACACTGCTTGTCTCAAAAAAGGAATTTTCAGATTTGACAGGGACAAATAGCAGATCTGCATTCAATTCATTCAAGCAAAAGTGTTTTATTTTTCATTCATTCAATTACATGCAATCAGTTGCTCTATCCTTTAAGACAACCAGAATTTGCCACAGAAAAAAAAAAATGGTGCAGTGAGCTGCCTCCACAGAAAGGGTAACACCTAGGCCTGATGGAAATCTGTGAGAGCAACTGCTTGTGCTGTAGCTCCTACCTGATGGCATACTCAACTATCGGCCTAATTTCCAGGACATCAATGAAGCAGTGGTGGATGCACAGGGGAATGCATGAGGCAAACTTCACCCCTGCAACAGTGCAGGAAGAAAGAGTTAAAAGAAGTTCCCTAGTATACATTCTACACACTTACATGCCCAGAGGCACGGCATTTGGCTTCCTGTACCTCATGTTTTACCTTTTTACTTACCCCTAGTGGTTCATTATTGCAGGCCTTTAACTTGTGAGAACAAGACTCACCATTCCCTCTGGGAGTTTCGCCGCTGCCCTCTCATTCCCTGTTCCTCCCTTTTTTGTTTATCGTCTTCTAACTACCTCTCCCAGGTTGGGAAAGGAGGTAAAAGGCAACGTTTGTATCATGCTTTCCCCCTCCTCCACAGTCTCTTGGCAGAATCATTTAGCTCTTAACAAGAGAAACACCACCACCATAAGGTGAAGATGAGCCAGGTAGGGTTTATTTAGAAGGCAGAAAGAAACCCACAGGCCAACCTAAAAGTGCAGGGATATCCACACCATCTTCAGACTGAAACACTGGCTGCAACCTGTTCAAGTCCATCCCTCCTTGTGAGCCTGCCTGCAGCTTAAGTGGGTCAGGTTCCAAACATCCCATGCCTACACATCTTCTACACTTGTCTGCAGAGTTTAAGCAGAGGCTTATATACAGTAAGGGTGAGTTCAGTAGCGGACGTTCACAAACATGCTGTGCTAAAAAGAACCCCATTTTCTATTAGCATCAGTCATATATTAAATGTACTCAATAACCTGATTATATTTGCCAAGTCACTTATTTAAAGTATTTATTTTGCTTTTCCCTCTACCAATCTTTTTCCTAATTTAATGGTTGAGGAAAGAACATTTTGATATAGAAAGCCCTCTACATCAATTTGAAAAATATTTGACTGTTTCAGACCTTATTTTTGCCTTTGTAGGGTAACAGGTAGTTCCTTGCCCTTCTACCAGGTAGAAGGTTTGAAGCAGCAAATTCATCCTTCTCCATTGGATCCCAGCACCTTTAACTTCCACAGGAAACAGAACAGATGACTGAAAGAGCATGGGAAGTTGAGCTCAAGAGAGAGAAAAGTGGTTGAAGGAGAAAAATGAGAAAAAAAGGCATTTCTTTCTTTCAACATGTATTCATTTTCCTGGTGGATGCAATAATGTGTGCTGCACGTGTTTTCTCTTCTAGAAATAAATAATTTGCAGGTATGTGGAGTTCAACTACAACAAATCTTTCAAACCAAAGCAACATTTTCTTTGTATGATTAATATGTTACATTACAGCTTGCTTATAAATTAAAGGAACAGAATATGATGTACTGCAAAGGAGTTGTATATTTTCCCTGCTAAGCTACAGTGCCTGTAAATCATTTCCACTGCACTTCATTTTTAATTTGAATTCATAAAAGGCTGTACACTTCCTTGTGGTTTTAAACAAAAACAAAAAAAGAAAATGATGAAAGCCTGCAAACTTACATGTTTATTAAAGGAAAAAAAAAAAAATGATGATGTAAAGCTTCAGGAATTAAAATATATGTAAAATATAAGGAAGGTGAACAAATAAGATTTCTAGTTAACCTCTGGGAATTTGAGTGAAGTTTGAGACTTCCCACTATATATGCATCAGCATTTGGCCAGGACAAAGCGATAAGGGAAGGCAAGGGTGAGGAACTGGAAGGTCTGGAACAGGAGTGCCTTCCACAATCCTCCACTACCCAGGTCAGGAATTTTCTGAAGTCAGTTTAGTCTGTTGGTAGCTAATTATGCTTAGAGGTGGAGCTCAGTCTTTCAGAAATGTAGGTTATTTCTTCTCATCATATGTGCAGATCCACAGTGACACAGTGATAGCTTTGCTATCCAGATCACTAGCATAATGTAAGTTTCCAGCTTGTAGCAATTAACCAAAAAATTCAGGTTAAAACTACATGATGGTTTTGATGGACACATGAAGGTTTTATTGCAGGGTTGTGTTTTTAAAGCAATTATGAGGCAGTTCTTTTATCTGAAATTAAAAACTACATGATACACTTCCTAAGAGATGCCAAACATAGTTTCTGCCCACCTGTAGATATTCTGGTGCTATATATTTAAGTAAATTTGACTTTCAAAAATAAAGATAACCTTAGTGAGGCCAGATCCCAAGGGAAGACTTGGATCTTACTTTTGTAGCCTCAAAGTTACATGAGTATAGGAAAGTTTTGAGATAGGCTCTAGTAATGCTCTTTATAGATGAAACATTAGTGTTGAGATAACAGTCATGCTTCCACTGAATGGGGACTCTATATTCACATGCTGTTTATTATACTCCCTACCTAATTTACGGAGATATCACCATCACTAATATGATCATCATAAGGGGAAAGTAATTTTAATTACACTTGCAAGAAAATCACTGATGTGATATCAAATAAACTTAGCAAAATACTTTGTATTACGTATGTAGAGAGCTAAATGTCAGTTGCTTTAATAGCTCTTTCAATAAAGTATTATGTCAGTCAGTGAGAAATTTACAGAAGTGTAATATCAATGCAAACGATGGCTCTGACTCTATACAAATCTATGATTTCATAAAAATTAGCAGCACTCCTGCCTCACCTCTGCATTGACCAATTTCAGTAGGAATGTGTTCCAAATAAAGCAGATCGTTAATTTTTTTCTGATGCACCAGAATGCAGCTGAGTAGTTCAAAACTCTTTTTATCTCCCCCACATAAAACTGCTGTATTGCTAACAGCAGTAGATCAAACTTTTCAGAATGTACTGGAAGTCTACACCGAAAACTGCACATCACAGTTTTTCAAATGGAAACAGTTCCCATTTCTAAAGCAGCAAAATTTGCTCAGAGCAGAAGAACACGGTAATGAAGACCCACGTTTTTCTCAGGGCATCTTAACTTGTACCAATTCCATTCCATAGGGAAAGGAGAGCTACAAAAACTGTATGAGTATATATTTTGCCTATATACTATTTGCCTGGCAATGCTGACATTTTCTTAGAGAATGCTGTGCAGAGAACCCAGGCTTATCCTTCAGAAAATACTCCTGCAGTGTGTATGTGAGCAGCGTGGCTGTATAAAATCAGAGATCTTAAAATCCAGAGGACAAAAAACCAAAATCCCACAGCTTCCCATCACACTTTCAGTATATTTTTTAAGGCAAAAGAAAGTAGAAAACCAACAAACTGGCAAATAGCTTTAAGTTTTAAAATATCAACTTTACTTTAAGATCTGGTCAGTAGGGACAGTTCCTTCTAAATGCAGTAAATGATCCTGGGTTCAAAAGAAGAACCATCAGGCTCCAGCACACAGTTCCACAGCAAGTGGTGATCAAATATGTGTGCTTTCATGAAAGCAGATCCCATATTGCACACATTACATGGGGACAGTGGGTCCAGCCAGGTTTAGAGAGCCTAACTGCAGAGAGGAAGCCTCGAGATCCTCACTCTTTAGAGCATACTAGAGTCTGTATACATAAATAAACTTAAACAAGCTAGCATTTGAAACTTTATGCCATAGTAGATGAGCTTTTCTACATCTCAGCCAGAATCAGCAAGCCTGCATGTCTGCAGTGAGTATAGCCCCAAGCAGCAGGACCCAACAGGCTGCTTAAAGAATCATATTTATATCAGGTGCCCAAAGAATGTTGTTTTTCTTGGCATTTCCTGCCTGACCGGTTCTCTTCCTAACAACTGATCTTTGTTTGTCTTAATTTGTTTACTTTCCCTGTGATTGCAGCAAAAGCCAACATCTTCCTAAGAAGCAATTTGGAGGAAACAAGACTGGAAAGCAACTCATAACAGTCTCCAACAAACTGAGCTTATAACATTTCTTCTGGGACACTAGCAAACTAATGAGCAATCTCTTAATTACAAGGAAGGTATTTAAGTAAACACAAAAGCCTAGATGATGCTAAATTGACACCTCTTGAAGAAAAAACTGCTTAGTCTTAAGTTAGCACAAAAGAAGCAGCTGCAAAAATCTACAGACAGCCAACAAGCTTTTGTCACTGATGCGAAGTAACAGTACTGATTTATTTTTTCAAGTTCAAGTGTTTTCTCACTTAGAGATCCACTCTGCTATAAACATATTTATTTCAGTCTACATTCCTAGCAAGTTATAAAGCCTTCCTTTGAACTCAGCAGACAGCGCAAGCACAGAATCAATTCATAAACCAAGGTCCAGACAAAATGCGAAAGTCTTATAACTGACCTCATTTGCTGCAGTGCGTATTCAGCTAGTTATGAAGACCAGTACTGAAACTTCTTGCTACAGTTCAGAACTTTTTAATGACTACAAGCAATAGGAGATAGGAATAGCTACTAGGGAGGCAAAATTGTCCATGATATTAGGACTTCTTAAGACAAGTTAGACAGATTCTAATATGCTACAGAAAAAAAGAACGTTCTTTGAAAGAAATTTGTGTTGAGCATAGGATTGCAACATTTTTGTTAACTGTATTATGTATTCTAAAGCTAAATGAGTAAAGGTGGCATCACACAAGCTTAGAATATATCCCAATCAAAGCAGGTGGGAGGAAAAGAGATAAGAGCGAGGGAAGAGGGGAAAAGAAGAGTGAAGAGGGGGAACGAGGGAGCACTTGCCCAGTACCTCGCATAACACTCCAGATGCGTCTCACCAGGGCTGAGTAGAGGGGAAGGATCCACCTCCCTTGGCCTACTGGCAACACATATCCTAATGCACACCAGAGGCTGTTGCCTTGCTTGCCACAAGGACATAATGCTGGTTTGTGGTCAGTCTGGGGCCCACCAGAACTCCCAGGTCATTTTCTGCAAAACTGCATTCCAGCCAGCCAGTGCCCAGCCTGTCTGTGTACAGGTGGTTATTGCTCCCTATGGGCAGCAATTTGTATTTCCATGTGTTAAACTTCACAAGATTCCTGTCCATGGCAGTGCAATTAGTGAGTCAGTCTCTCTAGTTGTTTATCATCTGCACATTTGCTGAGGGTACATTCTGCCCCACTGCACAGGTCGTTCATGAAGATGTTAAATAGTGTGGGTGCCTGCACTGACCCCAACCATGGTGTTACCCCACCAATGACAGTCTCCAATTGGGCTTTGTGACACCAATCACATCTCTGAGCCCAACAGTGCAACCTTGCTGTCCATTTACTGAGCCTATATTTCAACAGCTGTGTTTGTCTATGAGGATATTAAGGAAGACAGTGTTAAAATACCTGCTGGAATCCAGATAAACAAAAACTACTGATCTCCAGATCAAAACTACTTTTCTGCACAGCCTGTAGCCACTGTAAGCTTTTTCTAATACAGTCTTCTTTCTAAAAGCTCAGTTAAAAAAAAAAAAAAAAAAAAAAAAAGCTTTAGCAGCCTACCATAAAAAAACAACCATGTATTTAAAACGAGTTTCAATTATTTAAGGAAGATGCACGACTGAGTATACGCACTAACTGCAAAATCAAATAATACAGGTGAGTAAAGATGAGTAATGGTTTGGACATTAAATAGAAAGTTAGGCATGAAGCAAACATACTACCATGCCTCACGTTCTAAACATACAATTTCTGCTATCTCACAACCTGGTGGAAGATCCAATGCTGCACATTCGCATTTTTATTTTATTTTATTATTATTATTTTTTTTTTTAATGAGCTTACCACCAAATCCCTATGCTTCACTGTGAATCATCTATCTGAAAACACTAAGTTCTTTACATAACAACTTCCGATAGAGACTGGAGATACAATCTGACCAGGAAGTCCATGGTTCAAAAGCAGGAGGCAATAAAACGATGCTACCTAAGAGACTTTGCATCAGTTCAGGGAGACAGAAGCTCAGCCATAAAACAATCCACAACAAGACTTTTTGATCTTGCTCAAAACAAACTAAAACATTCAAACATTTCCCAGAAGCACCATGTGCAAATTCTCTGCGGAGCAAAACGCTTTTTTCACTTAAGGCTCTGGTAAAACCCTCAGCAATCTAAAGTACCCTAGAAACACATCATACTGACCAAAATCACAGTCCAACCTGAATTTGTAAACAACCCAAGAACCACTGATTTCCAGACCTAGGACTAGTGATGCAAACACGACAATCTATGTAAGGTCAAGACCAGATCTATAAGCATAGTTCAAATCCATAGAAAATGACTCTTCAAATTCAGAAGAACTTTTTGCTATTTCTACCCTCATTTCCATTCCCATGCTTACCTTTTGGAATTGATCTGTAAGTAGATAGGCTGCTCCCCTTCTTCTACAGTCAGGTCTATAGTGGGTCTGCAGAGTACAGGATCTTCCTCCGGAAGAGCAACACCTTGTAAATCTCTCATTTGTACTTAGGATGACTAGCTGTATTTTTAGCGCATTTTCACACTTTTCCTAGCATTTTTTAGAACAGCCTTCTCAAATTCTGAAGTTCACAGTCATTTCCACCATAGCAGTGCAGTTAGCAGCTCTTATGAGAAGGAAATAAACCTCCTTCTGTCTGGCAAACACACTGGTAAGCACTCCGGTCTGAGTATAGTTTTGCACCATTCTAAGGAAGAAAAAAAAAAAACAAAAAACAATTCTGATGTGTACAAGTTGATTTTCAGAAACTCTAAGGACATCTAGAAGATATGGTAAATTCCCACAAAGCTGTAAGAACTATTCAAAATGTACAGGAATAGCACGCACACATGCAAAAATGTAGATAGTATGAGTTTTTGTCATGTCAGGAGGCACAACAGCAAGACTATTCCAGGAGGGAAAATGAACCAGGAGCTGTGGGAGATGATGGCAGCAGGAGGACTCTGCCTTTCCCAGCAGGACAGAGACCCACCAACCCCAAGCTGGGCAAGCAGAGCATGGCAGTAATAACAGATCTCACCAGCGCTCCTGCAGTCAACAAGCAAAGGTAAGGTAACAAGCCAGGACTGAGATCAAACAATGAAACTCAAACAGCAATTCAGGAATAGCAAGGACAAACACTGAATGGTCAGGCCTGTGCTTCAATAGTCCTCCTGAAACACTGGGCTTCTGTGGGTTGGATGAGGCTCCCAACTGAGGCTAGTGAAGGTAATGAAAGCACCCATATCCTTGACAAGTAATCTGATTTAATATTAAAAAAATATCAAGGACAATATTTTTTTTTTTTGCTATTTCTCATTCTTCGCAAGTCCCGCCACCTCTTCTCAAGAGGTAAACACGGCAAACAGATCCACAGGTAATGACTCTCCTTCGAAGAAACTGTGACTGTCCAGACAAGCTGTGTTCCAATATAGTTTGCTTCCCAGGACTAGAGTGCCTAGGAAGTAAGGCAGGATGCTGCACAGGGATGAAAATCATTTTGGAATTTATACTACATATTCCTTAAGACAGAAGTATGTTTCTCTTCTGATGTCCATCCAGTATGGACTATCTGAACCTGGCTGCAGAGACAGGACAATAATAATGAAAGCTCTGAAGCCTCAGCTGAGAGATTTATTATTTATTTCATATTTGTTCCCTTTGCTTTGTAATTCATCTGTACCATATACCCTAGCACCTAAATGTGGAGTAAAGTATCTTTAATCACATACTATCCTTGATAATTCATTTTGCTATTATCTTAAAAGGCAGTGCTCAAAAGAAATCATCTCCCTGAGATAAAGACTGAATCACAGTGTGACTCAATATTTTCTTTCATTGAAGGACTACATTCCATTTGCTCTCTGTTTTAAGTTTCATAATAGAACTTGCTTCAACCATTTTACTTCTAAAATTTGCACACTGTATAGTCAACATTTTGCAAGTTGATTTACTACTATACAAAACATTTAAGAGTTCACTGAAAAAGTTTTGAAGGTTTTAATATCAGAATCCTTCTCCAAGGTCTGCTTTGATATCAGTTTTTCTTATTAAAATAAAACCTACTTAAAGCCTACAGTGAATGGTGCGGATTTTCTCTCTGCTAGACAGATCTATTTGCATTCCGTGATAGATCGCTGGCACAGTAGCATGCCATTTGATTCAGTTTAGTTCAAGGATGTCCCACTGAAATTTGTCTCTTTACCTACCAGCTGCTTGCCCCAAAAAGGCTACATTTGTTTTCCAAATCAGGGGCTCAGGGCCTAAAAGTTTAGAGAGACTTCATTACCCAAGGTGGATAAAGCATAAAAGCATAGAGTTAGTAGCAGTCACTCCACTGAACCATTTCTTTGCTTTGCCTTGTCCCCACCTCCAGTGACACTGATTACAAGACATTGTTCCTGAATGTGAGAGGCATCCCTCGGTACCAGAAACCCATCATTAACCATCTTCCCCTTCAGGTGTTCTTTATTTCTTCCCAGGTACTTTGCTCAGAGGAAACTCACTAAAGCATAGCAGTGTTCATAACAACCAGTGAATTTTAATTATCTCCATCCATGGAAAACAGTCTTAAAATTGCAACTAGAGCAATTATGGCATTTTAGCTGACAACAATGCGATGCTATTTTGCTATTGGAGGTACATTTCAAGGGGTTCCTTGTTTTAAGGCGCTGACCCCTACTGACTCTGTATCAATACAGAACAGAAAGCTCATCTGTAGCCTAAAAAGTAGCATTGTTGTCTGCCACAAACATTTTACGGATAAAATTTTTCTACTAGAAGGGAAGGGAAATGAATTGGTAAATTATAATCAAGAGAGAACGCCTAAGGTCAGAAAAACAAAACTTTTATCACTATAAACTTTACTGTGAGGGTGACAGAGCCCTGAAACAAGCTGCCCCAAGAGGTGGTAGCATTTTCTTCTCTGGAGAACTCAAAACTCACCTGGATGCTTTCCTGTATTACCTGCTTGTAGGGAATGTGCTTTAGCAAGAGATTTGGACTAAATGATCTCCAGGGGTCCCTTCCAAACCCCCTCTAATTCTGAGACTGTGTGAGAAAACATTCCACGCTCAGTCTTTGCACATAATTTGTAAAGAAAACATGAATTCAGTGACCATGAATGAATATAGATTTTAAACTCCAGGAGAACTGATATCAAAAGTGATCCTTAACAGGTCAGACTTGCAACTGTTTGTTCAGTATGATGGCTTGCATTCTCTACCTGTTACCATACTTCCTGTGCAAATGAGGCATACTGACCAGAAATATTAAGTACATCTTTTTAAATCAGCGTCAAAGCCATTCACACAACAAATGAAGTCCTCTGGTTTTGGGCAACAAAAATCTGTCTTTTAGGAAGCCCTTCAAGTGACAGCCCCAGTTGCCTTCAAGCCTTTGCCTTAAAATCCTCCTTGCTCCTGCAGAACAGTCCTTTCTCTCCTATGCTTTAGGTTTCTTACACTGCATGAGAGAGAACTTGGTCTGTCTCCACCAGACATGGATTAAAAATCCCTGTCCTCAGAGACAATTCTTGAATTGCTGTCCCCAGCACAAGCGTGCTTCTGTCTATCCTAGTTCCTTCAATATTACTGCTGCCTTTATTTCTGAAAATTTACATTATTCCTTAGAAGCCACCCTAAACCCCATTTTCCTTCCCTTTTTTATTTCTGTGCAATTCACAAAGTGCAAGTAGAGATCTCCTCCAGAGAGGTAGGGCCATGTCAAGCTGTAACTAAAGACTGAGTATCAAGCTTTTTCCCTTAAGTCACACAAAGGCATGTATAAAAACATTCCTCCTTTTTTTCCTGTAGACTGCTTCTCCTACAGAGCCTTCACAACTGCTTCCACTAGACCCAAGTAGAGCTTAATCTAAAGGACCAATGAAAAGGCTAAATTAATGTCATAAATTAACTTTATATCAACTTATATATTTCAAAATGAATATAATAGATAACTGATTTGATCTCTTTATTTACCAAGCCTCCTCTATATAGGCCATATAGGCCACACAGAATCCATATGGAAAGACCAATCAAATTCTCAACTACTGTATTTTATATATTTTTTTCATACAAGTCACTGGAATTTCTCTGAATTGTACCTGCTGAGCCTGTGATGGAAAACAGTCAACTGTGGATTTAATGTGGAAAAGGTAGGAAAGAGAGAATTGAGTATTATTCTGTTAGCTCTTATCTGTTAAATCTCAATTTGTTCTGCTGCTTTTCTAAAATGAAACCAGTTGGTAAGTCCTTTATGATTACTACTTACATTAGGTAAATCTCCCTACTGACTGTTGTCAATTCTATTTATTGCAGTACCGAAGCACTAAATGCTTCTTCCTCACAACACTTCTCTGAATATGAAAACTGTTATACTGAGTCTCTTTCCATTGCCAGTCCAGGGTGGTTCCATTTTATTTACACGTTGTTGTGAGGTTTTCAGTTAGTTCACTCTATGGCATAGAAGGAAATAGGTAAAGGAAGGAGGAAAAATGGGGAAAAAGGCTTGGCAGCCTTAGAGTTATTGAGTATCTCTCTAACACCCATGGTCCTGCATTCCACCTTTATCTACTAGCCTTACAAAACATTTGGGAGGATTTCTTCTGTTCCCACACAGTAGAGCACGCAGAACTATTTTAATGCCACTGATGTCATCTAGCTGGGCTGTAGTAAGGCCTTTAATATGGTCCCCCATAATATCTGGACATGAGTCAGTAATGTGCCTTCATAGCCCAGAAAGCCAAACATACCCTGGGCTGCTTCAGAAGAAGCATGGCCAGAAGCTCAAAGGGAAGTGATGCCCCTCTACTCTGCGCTGTTGAGACCTCACTTGGAGTACTGTGTCTACATGTGGAGTTCTCAGCAC
The DNA here is from genome assembly GCA_035772895.1 of Perdix hodgsoniae. Taxonomy (NCBI): domain Eukaryota; kingdom Metazoa; phylum Chordata; class Aves; order Galliformes; family Phasianidae; genus Perdix; species Perdix hodgsoniae. The sequence continues at coordinate 5,358,845 of JAPSGF010000037.1, read as the reverse complement.
AGGAGAGACGCAGACCTATTGGAGCATCTCCAGAGGACGGCCACAGAAATGCTCCAAGGGAGGGAACACTTCCTCTCTGAGAGCTGGAGCTGCTCAGCCTGGAGAAGAAAAGGCTCTGGGGAGGCCTTTCACTATCTAAAGGGGGGCTATTTCCATTTTGCTGATCACCCAATCAGACATCACATTTTGCATTGCTCTATAACATTTCCTTGTTGTTGTTGTCTTTTTTTATTTGCAGGTTTCCACCTGTTTTTCACTGCCTTACTTTCAGTCCTGCCCTTTCCAACATTACAAGTGGAAATGATTTTCCTCTCTTGCTGGCACAACAGATATTGCATTCTCCAACCTTTCCCGAGTAGCATGTCATGTCCCAACATAACTTACATGGATGGGTGGTCCTAACCACACAAAAAACACTTTTAGCCTGTAGTTAGCTGCCCTGCCATGCCAGTTAAATTCTTTGGTTGACTGGTATTGTGATTAATGTAAATATGCTCTTAAGAGACTAGAAAATAAAATGTGCCTGGTAAAATTCAAAGAAAAAAAAAAATTATCCACTGGCCAGGGTAAGGAACAAATAGCTGTATATGGATAAAGGATTATACAAACCTCTTTAAAAATAACTTGACAGGAAATAGTCCATTCATTTCCACAAAACTGAGCTATGAGCAAAATAATAAAACATACTATCTTTTCTTTAGCAATTCAGTGTAATCTCACATATACTGCTGGGACATTTATAATACAGTGTATATATCTTTTTAAAAACGTCTCTCTTGAAAGCATGTTCAGCATTAGCTAGTGGCAGAGGAGGTAAAGGTGAGGTTATACTTCAGTCTACTCTTAGGTGTATCTCCTGAAGAAGTCAACAGATATGATTGTTTAACGATTCTGAAGTGATTTTCAAAACCCTGGATTGACATTTAACCTAATTCTACAGACAGCTTTATTTAAAATGTATTGGGTCAACTGATACATGACTCATTAAGGCTAAAGTATAGTATATTTTGTTGTTTTTTCTGATCTACTAGTCTCTCTTCCACAGGTTGGTAGCTGATTTGGTATTGAGTATATCACAACTATCTTGTTATAAATGAAAGAAATGTGCATTTGGAAATGTTCCTTAATACCCTTATTATTAATTGGTTCTTACCTGAATCTCAGCGCTGCAGGAATTAAATGACAGACTGTAGTTCATCTTTTTTCAAGTAAAATTCTAATAGCACCCACACTGCAAATCAAGTCTAAAGGGCCTGATCCTGCTCTCCTCCTGACTTAAGTACCAGGTAACAGAATTCAAGCTATTCTTACTATACACCAAGACATTGGAGAATAGAACCTATACCACTTTCCTTCTACTGCATCTAGTGTGAAATTATACTGAGGCGTTTCCCTCTTTGGAGGGAAGAACACATTGAAATTCAGTTCATCTTGGTTTTTACTGGACTCAGTTGCTGAGGTGCGTAGACAAATTCTGGAAAAGTCTGAGCTCGGGTAAATCAACAGCAGAGTCACATGCTTGAAGTTGAAGCCTCCCTTGCTTTGAACCTCATCTATCCACTCTGATGCCCTTGAGCTACTCTCCACTGGTGTAGTCCTGGCAATGGAAGGTAACTGAGATACTGATTGACTGTAGCTCAGGATCTGGCTTTGGCATTGCACATGCACAGGTGTGTCTAGGATGGTCACGCATCAGATGCTGCATGTTCTACGGCCTTTACACCTTAAGCTGCACCTGCAGTGTATTGCTGTCTGTAACATAAAACAACCCAGTAATTTGAATAGCAGCTGGCTTGTGACCCATTAAGACTCACCCTCATACTGTTTCCTTCACTAAAATTGTTTCTGAGCATCTAAGTGAAACGCCTGCTAAAAGGACAGGCAAAGGGAAACCACAGGAGTCATTCTAAAACCCTGAAATAGAGAATTCATTCACTTTCCCCAACATTGAATGAGTCCTCAAATTACAGCGGTTATCTGACTCCCAGGCTTCCCATCAGAATGCAGAAAGCTTAAGTAGTGTTTTCTCATACACAAAGCTACAGCTCATCTGATTAAAAGCAAATGACTGTCTTGATCCAACTTGCAGGATTAAGCATCTCCTGGTGGGATGAAATGAGTCCTATAATATACTTATTAATAATCTTCTCATGAGAGACAATAGATGTAAGAATTATTTTGTCTTGGCCAGTGCATTAATTGACTTTTCGACTTCTCTAATGTAACATAAAACAGAGTGTCTGCTGCAGCAAAGGAATTGCGCTTAACCGTCCAGCTGGTGCAATCCTCTATGACAGAGACTTGTTCAGAACAGCCATATCAAAGCAGCCATTTGAAAAATACTAGCAGAGTAAATTTGTTGGAAATCTGGTAAATGCTAGCAGGGAGCAAAGCATGTGTGTGTGCTCATATGCACACATGTTAGAGGAAGGAAGCTCCTGTCTTTTAATCCATTAGGAATAAACTCCTCCAGAGAACTTTAGCATAGAGAATATCACCTTTCTCTTAACTTACCAGGTTCCATTCTGCCAAACTGACACCTGAAGCAGTATTTGAACAACACACAGAACTCTCTTCTTCCCCTTCCAAAACCCAGCCCTCAACCTATAAAAGGCAAAGCATTTACCATGTATGCAAATCACACTGGTTACTCAGCTTTTCCAACAGAGAAATGCCGCTCTGAGATGGGAACAAAATGCAACTTGAAGCCTTAAACCTGCTCTGTAGGGCACAGTATGCTCTTTCAGACTGTGAGCAAATCTACTCCTCGAGTACAACATATGAACACACCTCACACAGAAGCACTATTCCAACTAAATAAATAAATAAACAGATAGATAAATAAATAAATGGACATTCCTCTAATAAAATTACTAGTAAAAATGATCGTTAATGGCAGGCTTTATAGTAAATTTTGCAGCCCTCCTGCTGTCCTCTGCACCTGCTGACTGTCTGGCATAGTCAGCCCCCCCTGCCTTGTCCAGCTGTTTCAAATGATACTTTACTTGGCAGTGCTTTTTCACAACAAGAGTTCTGGGAGGCTGATTCTCCTCTAAGTATGCTCAGTATGAACCTGCCCTTCTTTGTCCTTATGACACAGAAAGGAAGCCTGACTCACCTGTTCTTTTCCTGCTAGCTCAAACTTCCCATTTATTGGTAGCACTGTACAGCAATGCATCATTCCAAATTGGCAGTAAACACAGTGGAGTCCACCACAGGTCAATCCTGCCAAAAAAAATTTGGATGAAATTATTTTAGTGATCCCCACCTCATCCTCTCTACCACAATGAATGTAATTGAGGAAAGGAAAACATCATGTGGTTTCTCAGACTTTGTTGATCCCCAGGTACCACAAGAATTAATTGGCAGGGCAGTGCTCACAACCCAAGTTTTACCATGTGAACAGGAAATCTCCTCATTGTGGATTTAATACCATGTGTACTAACAAAGAGGGTGAAAGCGAGATTCACCTTGTTGAATATAGCGAGTCTATTTTAAGTAGTGCCAGGGCAGAGTCTGAACTCAACCTCTGAGTAGGAAAAATGGTTCAGATAAATACTGAAGTCACCCATAACATGCAGTCACTGGAGGTTTGTGGTATCTCCATGCTGACTGTATACAGCAGATAGTGTGCTCTCAGTTCAACAGGGGGATGATCTGCCTTCTGTACAGCATTGCTTTTATTTGAGCCACAGCCAGTGAGCCATTGGGCTTCCTGCCACCTAACAATAAGAAACACAAATTACAACTGCAAATGGTCTTTTTAACATAAACAGCACTTCCAGCCTTTTCCGATTCTGCTCCTCCCTAATCCATATTTACTGGTTTGGGGGACTAATTTCTCCAATTTCTTTGCCACTATTTGCATGATTGCAGCTGTCTTTACAGATATGCAATAAATTACATGAAAACAAAGAAGGAGCACATGAAAAGAATATGAAAACTACAATTAAGCAAGAGCAACATTACAGGTCTTGTAATCTACAGATCCCACCACAGACCTACACACAGACATTCCCCACAGACATAGGCTGCTGCTCTCCATTCACCTTATGATGGAGTGAGGACCTTGAATATTGCACACATCAGCATCTTGAGGAACCATATAAATGGAAAGAGAAGCTAAAAAAGTATGGATAGGCCCACTTAAGAAATACTAGAGAAACCACATCCAGAAGAGAAGGCAAGCACCATAACTGAGTATGCTCCTGAGACTGGGGTCAAAAGTTTAGGAGCGATGAAGACTATCAGCCTTCCTCCCTCAACCCCCAGATGACCACAAAGAGGACTGGGAGACTGAGGGTGGACTGTGTATGCTCCAAGTGTGAGGAAATTATTTATATCAGTTCTAAGAAATATTTACCATATGAATAAAATTCTGGGAAAAACAAGAACATGTATAGGCATGACCAATAATCTGCACATAAGCCAAGGTGCACATATTGGGCAGAGCTATCCCCTATGTCCCCGGTGCTGCAATAAAGGAATACCTGGTTCACACAACTCATTGGCACATCAGATTAATCTCAGCACTGCTTAACTGTGCTGGTAAGCTATCAAAGAATTAAGAACACTTTAAAAATTTTCATAATAAATTTTCTGATTCATAAACCTCTCCTCACCTCTTCCATCTCATGATATGTATTCCCCGAACTTCTGGGGGGCTTTCCTTCTTGTCATCCTCTCGTTATATTTATGCATCTGTATATTATAGAATCACAGACTGCTTTAGGTTGAAGGGACCTTTAAGATCACCTAGTTCCAACCCCCCCTGCTATAGGCAGGGACACCTCCCACTAGACCAGGTTGCTCACAGCCCCATCCAGGTTGGCCTCGAATGCCTTGAATTCCAGGGAGGGGGTATCCACAACCTCACTGAGAAACCTGTCCCAGTTTCTTACCACCCTCACAGTGAAGAACTTCTTCCTAACATCTAGTCTAAATCTATCAACTTCCAGTTTAAAATAATTTCCCCTCATTCTGCCGCTATATACCCTTATAAGAGGTTCCTCCCCAGCTTTCCTGTAGGCCCCTTCAGGTACTGAAAGGCTGCTATAAGGTTTCCCTGGAGCCTTCTCATCTCCAGGCTGAAGAGCCCCAGCTCTCTCAGCCCATATTTGTAGGGGAGATGCTCCAGCCCTCTGATTATCTTCATGCCCTCCTCTGGACCTGCTCCAGCAGCGACATGTCCTTACTGTGCCCCAGAATTTGTCTCAGTACTCCAGGCCAAGTCCCTTGTTTCACCCTTGTTACCAACAATCCAAACACCTTTCTCCTTCACATGCAGAAATATGCAGGTAACATGATGTTAAGACAAGGATACAAACGCAGTGATGTGACACCATTGCATTCTTAGGTGCACATCAATTGTACATCCATACTCACTGCAGGCACAACAGAACATAAGGTGAGTACACAAACATTAAAATAAGCTATTGAATTACAAGACAGAAGAGAATCACAACTCACAGTTTTTGAAGCCCTCTACGCTAACTTCTCTTTGAATTTTGCCTTTTTTCCAGTGATTTTGGTCTCAGGAAAGAGGACTCTCTTTACGTTGACATACAGAATCAAGCTGTGGAATTACACTAAATTCATATTTTAAAAATTCTGGTGTTCAAGAGTGTTTAGATCTGGAGTTTGGGCTGACCCATCACAACGCCAGAATTACCCAATATGGCTTACTGAGGCTCACATTCTACACAATTAGTCCAATTGCAGAATGGTAGGATAAATGGGTTTCATTTAGCTCTGATTTTGAAGAGGTTTAATGACATTACAAAACACTGTTCTATGGTATTTCAATTTAAACTTGGGAACTTCTTTAATCATAAATAATGAATAAAAAAGTAAATTTGACAAGTCATACATCGATTAAATGGCATTTCCTAGCACAACTTGAGTACTTACATTCTATAGCATTTTCTTGTTATGAAACTAAAACGTACCCATTGCAGTTGTCAGGTGTGCATTCAAAACAATTTCAGCATACATATCGTTTTACTTGTGGGACGAACAATCAGTATACTTACAGGTTGGTTTTTTTCCTCCTAGAAGTGTGACCATAAAAAATTTAGTGTTGTCTTGAATGCATCCCTTTTATAAACACAGTAGGATTAGGAAAGCATTCCAGGACATATATCTGTCACTATAGCTAGTATCAGCCTGTAACTCCACTTAGCTAAAAACCCTCCTTAATCAGGAAGGACGATAGGTTTGTTCTGATCACACTGGAAAGTGGCTGTGCAAGTGACAGATGTTGAATATCATTCTTGCTAAATTCTCTTCACAACTGGCATTAAATAACAGCCTAGTTGCACCTTGTCCTCTCTTCGTCTCTTTGGAAAGAGAAAGGTTTGATTTTAACACCTATCCTACATTCTTGTAGTCTTACGTTTGAGCTTTGATAGTCGGATAAAGATGAACTGCAGCTTCATTTTCTATCTTATTTCTAGGGAGATTTAAAAAAATGTTAATTTAACTAGCAGACTTGGCACAATGGGGAAAAAAAGGAGGGCTTGGATAAAGATCAGGCAGAAGCATGACCAAAAGTAAAGGCACTCCGTATAAAGCATACACTCTTTGAGGCCATATACAAGTTCTCACACTGAACAGAAGCAAAAACTTCCCAACCATTTGGCTCTGTCTATCATCCCACATCAGGGAGAGAAGTGCTGCCTGCTTGCGCACAGCAGGCCAGGGGCTGCGAGGGAAAGAAGATGACGGTCTATAAAGTTGCTTTCAAGGCAATCAGAGCAGACAAAAGATCGGTTTAGTGCCTTTGTTCTTAGCTGCAGTTCTGCGCAGTGCCTGTGAAATTCCTATTGACATCCCAGTCACATAGAAAGACACTTCAGGTACATATGGCACGAGTGTGATGTTCCCTTTTTATGGGTAACATTTACCCGCAGGGTTCAGCTATCCCAGAAAGTGGCATTTAAGAATATTCTCCAGGGTTCTCTCAGTAGCAGAGAGAAAAAATATACTTGTATCTAGCCTGGATTCTACATTCTATATTAAAGGAAAATGTACTGCTCCAGTCACATGCGAGGTAAACAGATATTTCACTGTCATTTCTCTGTTAGCTAGCACTGAGGTTTAAAATTCAACAGCATGACCATACTGAAAGGAAGACAGAAGAAAAGACAGGAAGAACTCACATTCTCTGAACCAACAAGTCTTGAATTGCCACAGAAGAATGGGAGAAAAGGATTTGAATTAAGAATTTTACCCAGAACCTATAATATTCAGGCTTTGAGGTAGAAAGAGAATAAGCATTTCTGCAGATGGATTTGGGTGAGGGGAAGAGAAAATGTGAGACATCTGTGCAAGGAAAGAAAAGAATACCCTCTCAGACATCAGACTTACATCAGGATTTGTGGCCAAATAGCTTTATTTTTCAATTACTAGGCGAGCTTATGGAATAACATGAGCTTTGCTTTCCTAAAGTTTTTGGCATAATAGAGAGCTAACTATGGAAAACCAGCAGATGCAGTTTTTATCAATAAAGCTCTGCTCAGAGGAGTTGAAAGTCTTTTCCTTTCATGCTTTCAAGTTCTTATTGTATACAATTGTTTTCCTCGGGGGATTATACCTGATCCCATGAAGCTTTCCCTGCCAAGACAGTCCAGCCTCATTGTGGAATAAGAGCAGACATTGATAGGCAGGGACCACAAGGGAGGCTGTGGCAGCTCTGGGCCTCTTTCTCGCAGCAGGGTTTTGCTGCTCAGCCTGTAAGGGTCACCTGAGCATGGCTTAAAGGATCTGCAAAGGACGGCATATCTGAAGGCCAAATATTTAAAAAATGCAAGCCCTTTGCCATTTCTTTATGAACTTCTCTCATCAAATAAAACAGATTCAATATCGTTTGTTTCCAAATGTGCTAGAAATGAAAATAACTGCAGTTATTGGAGCTGTGGGAGGTACAATGGATATTTCAGCCGCAACAGGATGAGAATGACTGTTCAAAGGTTCCCTTCAAGCTCTTTATAGCAGACAAATCCTCAAAAGAAAACATACTTTGTTAACTTTCATTTGAATACATCCTGCTCCAGCCAGACAGCCTACTTAAAATGACACAGGGGTAGTAAATTGTTCTACTGATTGGTTAGCTGGAGTTTAACAGCTTCAGCTTATCAGAAAAGAGATAGGAACAAAAGTGCAGGGCGTATCATCGTACAGACAAGACCCCCTTCTACTCTGAGGTGAAGGCCTTTAATTCCTCTTTGTGGTAAAAGATGTGTCATGAAAACACTGGAAGATGGACAAAGGCCACCCAGAAGGGATCTCACTTGACAAGCCTTACATACAGCATCCCATAAGAAACTTAATGCAAAGTATACCAATACCTACATTTGTGTATCAGCCCATGTTTTTCCAAGACAGCATTTGCCTCAGAAATTCCCTCATGGGGTAGAAACAACAGGAGATCTAGCACTTAGGATACTTCCGATGTCTAGCAACAGAAATATGATGAGAAGCCCAGACTTCCTCTGATTTTGTTCAGAGAAATGGTACCCCAAGGCATTAAAATGCCCATGAAAACATAGAAGGCCATATTTTCACAGGAACTCGTGGCACACACTGTTGAATGGAGATTCAGAATGCTCAGTTCCTGATTTCTGGCCAATCCATTTAGTCTACTGACTCTTCCGGCTCTGAATCCCCTCTGGAGATCAATGGCTTATGCCCGATAACATGCATGTGCCACTAAACAGCACTGTCAGACAGCTACACAGCTGATCAGAATCATGTGTAGGTTTGGCTATTTCTGTTTGATGTTACAGTCAATCTCTGAATAAAAGCAGTGTGGCCAAAAGCATCTTATCAATGCCAAAATCTCCATAATGTATGAGACCATAAAATAGAAATGGACAACCCCTCAAAAGCAACTATGGTTGTTGCACGAAAGAGTAACAAAGCTCAATTAACCAATTAAATTGTCTGCCAAGAGACTAGAAAAATCAACTGTTCAAATATACATAAAATTAAGCTAAATAGAAATATAGAGATCAGGATGCCTTAACAAAAAGCAAATCCCACAGGTATCAGTTGGCAATGCAGTCCCAAAAACTCAGGGTACAAAGGAGACCATGACTCAAAAAGGAGCTGGAAACACAAGTCTTTAGAACATCTTAATGTTGTTGTTCAATTAACCCCCTGAAATAAAGCACAGTATAGAAATCTACCAGTCAGATGTGGACTCTCATTGGCACTGAATGGTGAAGTCAAAGATACACATATCCTAGATCAGTCTCCTATCTGGACATTGTGGCAGATGGTCCTTTGTGTGACACTGCCGACTCGAGTAACAGGTAGAGAGAATTTAAAATTAGATGCAAGCTTCCCCGTTTAATTCCACTTCCTATATTTCTCTAGCTGGTTTTGTTTGTTTGTTTGTTTGTTTGTTTTGTTTTTTGTTGTTGTTTGGTTTTGTTTTTTTTTTTAACAATATTAATACCATTACAAGGGAAATAAATTGTAATAAATTCTCAGGAAAACTACAGTATTTATGATTTATTTTCTTAATCTATAGATGCACCGAGAGTTATGTTTCATTGCAAATCATGGCTGAACAAAACAGCACTTTAATGAAGGTAGTAGTCTTTGATTACAAACCACCCTACTCAAAATTTGTCTTTACTTGTGGTCCCAGTTTTTAAAAGGTATATATTTTTTAAAGGTGTATTCCACACACTTTTAAATATTAAACATTACCCTGCTACAGCAGGTGTAGAACCACTCAAGTATACAAGACGTTAAAGCAGATTTACTTAAATCTCATCAGAGAAACAATTTTGCATATGCAGTACATTTTAGGCCACATACCACAGTCTACTTCACACACTGCTGTGGATATAGGAAGTCATTGGGATCCTCTGTGCCAAAAAACGATTTCTGTTCTAAATTAAGCATAAACACAGCGGTACCTCATGCACAGGGATGGTTCCTCAGGAGGGACACATTAATAGATCCTGATTGAACACAGCCATACAGCTGGTTTTAGCGAGAGCAGTGCTATACTTACTACGAGAGATCTACACAATAAGGAGTTCTATAGGTACATTCAGCAGCAAAAAGAAAGCTAGGGAAAACATAGACCTGCTGAAAGAGGCAGAGGACCCCTGTAACTAAAAAAAAAAACTGTGAAGCCTGAAGTACTCAGTTAATGCCTACTTCACCCTACACATTATTGGTAGGATTCATCCTTCAGAGCTCTGAGACCAGGGGGAATGTCTGGAGCAGGGAAGATTTAGTCCGAGTAGAGGATACTCCGCCACAGTAAAGGAGGAACAGACTGAACAAGGAGGAACTGTGGAACTCGGTCCCTGTGAAGGGTATGAGACAAAGAAGTCTGGAAGCCATTTCTGAGCATATGAAGAATACAAGGATGAAGATGTAGTCAACATGAGTTTAGAATCCTAGACACATAGAACAGTGGGTTGGGAAGGACCTTGAAAGAACTTCAAGTACAATCTTTCACGAGAATAGTGAGCCTGGATGAGATTATCAAGCATCCTGTCCAATTGTATGCAAAAGACTTCCAATGATAAGAATTCTACTATGTCCCTGGAGAGGTTGTTCAAGTAATTTATAAAAGGGAAACCATGCTTGACCAACTTGACAATGACTGGACCAGCTCAGAGAGAGAAAGGAAGGCAGCAGCTGTTGTACATGTTTATTTCAGCAAGTCTTTTGACGTTATCTCCTATAATATCCTTAGAGATAACTAAGGATAACTAACAGATCTCTAGCTGAAATATGGGCTAGAGAGATGGACTGAAAACAAGCTACACTGCCAGGCTCAGAGTTGTGACTGGTGATGGACGTAAAGGCTGCAGGTCAGTAACTGATAGTACAGCACTATAGTTGAGATTGATGGCTAAGACCCATGCTATTAAACGTCTTTGTAAATGATGTGTACAAATGGAGCCTCTTCTCTTGCAGATAATTAAAATGTGACTGAGTATGGGCAACATGCTGTAGCTGATCCTGCTTTGAGCAGTGAAATTGGACTACATGATCTCTGTGTTTTAGATTGTTTGCCTTCTATTGATGGAAAAATCTAGGAAGCACTTGAGATTCTATTCATTCCTAGCAGTCTTCTCCCAACTCACTACTTCTTCTGTAATACCACATTTACTGTTTCTGATTTTTCTGTATGACCTATTAGTCTTCTCAGTGTGTAATTCATAGCCTGATGATATCTCATGACAACTATAATATATGAAAAATTCAAAAGTCACAGGCATTCAGATCCAAAGACAGCCACTCTGTGCATGATTTGGCATAGGCCTATCTCTTTTTTTTTTGTGGGGGAGAAGGAAAGGGTAGAGATGAGGGGGGAAGGAGAGGGGAAATGGGGAGATTTGGAATGGATAAGGATGAATAAAAACTTACAAGAAAAGTCACAAGCTTTTAGACTAATTTACTGAAATCCAAAATGCATCGACTGTTGCTGTTCTAATTCCAGAGTTACTCAACAGAACTGCAGATCAAATCATGGCACCTCAAGTGCACAAAGAGATACAGGTTGGTTTCAGAAAGTCATTAAACTCCCAAACCAGTTGCAGATCTTGCAGTTCTATAAATACTGCTACTGTTAGAGGAGGGAAATGCATCCTTAATCTCCGAAGTATCATTACAATTAAATTGATAGGAGCAGTGTGAGTATGAGGAAAATTCTACTGGATTCTGACCATTCTAGTATATGCAATCTTTGTAATAGAACCTTCAGAAGTTTGGACTCCTCACTACAGATGTCCTGAAGTATTTGTTTAGTTTCCCAAGATACCCAACATACATTCATTCTTTTTTTTTCCTCCTGAAATGCTGATATGAATTGTGTGGACAAAGTAAACAGAGCACTCTGTTAGAGTTTTCCTTTTTACAAATGAGCCATAAAATTGCCCATTAACTAGCCTTGCTTCCCTAGGGGCCAGTCTGCATTGCTGAGATTTCCTCTTCCATTTCTGATCCCTGTTTTGTTGAGCCGATTACAAAAAACAGTCACAATGCAGAAAACCAAGAAGAATAGGCTTTTGAAAATTTTGAAAAGTTATCCTCCTCTCCCCAAGCCTTTGGGCAGAGCTGGAGTTTTGATCAGTGGTGGAGAATGTTAAATTTAAACACACCCTAGTTTCCTTCATTTACCTTGTCATAAAATAATAGCCTATTCAGGCTCCCACCTCCCATCCAGAGGACACAGTGTTCCTATCTATTTACATTACTCCAGAAAGTTCCTTAGAACAATAAAAAGGCCCTTTAGGGTCTCCTGGAGCAAGTATTGACAACCAGAGATATAATTAAATGCTGAGAAAATTTACTAGGAGCTTTGCCTCCTGTTAATTCCTGAGAAAGTTGCCAGTTCTGACAGTGCCTGAATTTATCTGGAGGGCATATCCTTTTAAAAAATGGCAGGAGGAAATATATGTCTATTGTACCTGTCACTCCACAGTGTGTGCTGTCTGTAAGCACAGGGTCAGACAGCAACTGTACTGCATATCAGATCTTTGAAGATCCAGCTCTTTACCCAGGACAGCCAACTCTGCACCAGGTTTTGAATATGCACAGTGGGAGCGAGGTGAAGAAGTCAGCCAGTTGCAGTAGGTTTTCTAGTGATTTTTCAGTGTGTGTTAGAATAAGTAGTAGGCTAATGGAGAACAGAAGTACCTCACAGCATATAGGAGCGCTGAAAACTATTGTAAAATAGCCCAGGATTAACGAAGTCCGCAGAGCTGTGTGTGATTATGCTAACTGTAGACCTGGCTGCTAACTGCCATGGATTTTCTACCTTCTGGAGAGCAAATGCCTTTGTCTTCTAGGTGTTAGAGAATTTAATACAAACTTCCAGTTCATCCCATCTGTAATTAAAACTCAGGCTCTCATTTCGCCTCTTCAGCCTTCCGTATTTCACCATGTGTCACTCATTTAGGGGGAGATGACATAAGCTCCTTGCAGGGGTATATTTTTAGCTGAGCAGCTTATTTAACATGCAAACCAAATACATAATCAAAGTGCCTTTTTTCGAAAGGGAAAGTCATCTCAAGGTTGACTTAAAAGCCAAACAGCTTTATCTCACCAAAGTCTCAGTTAAGTGCTGCAGTGTGGTGCCCTATGTGTAAGACAAGACTGCTCTTTCCAGTGAGCCTCTGTTGATCTATGATCTAATCTCTAGGCTCTTTAAATAAGCTTTTGAGTGTATAACTAAGAACTCCTTTATCTGTTATTAATGTCTCATTTTGTTATCACCACCAGCAATTTAAATGTACCAGTCATATTTGATAAATTCCTCTGCAGATTTCCCTCCCTCCCAAAAATATGTGAAGCTTGGGAGGGGGAATTTTTTTGGTCTCTGTATTCCTTATGAGCTCAGTGGCACTCTTAACAACATTAGCCTCTTGCACATAAAACACTGAAATGTCTGGACATGCATGCAGTGTGACTCACTCACACCTAGTGAACAAGTTCTCTCATTCAAAGACCTATAGAAGTGTGAGTTTCTTGAATCACTGATTTTATTAGTACAAACATGTTGAACTTTACTAACATACCTTTTGACTTTATTGGCGTACCTTACATTATATGTCTTAAGGACCTTGGCAGTTTTTTCTGTGGTTAATTGAACTGAGGTAGCATTCAGGAAAAAAAGGAAGGAAAAAAAAAAAGAAAAAAGACTAGCTAACTAAATCATAAAAGGAATTTCTCCTAATCTTTCTCATATTAGTTGTGGCTGACCTAAGGAGTTACCTGCCATATAACCTGACTTTTTCTCATGGGGGTTCATTTATTCTTATCTAAAGCCAAATCTTACCACAGCTCTGATTGCACTTCAGACTGAGCTGTGGGAAGTGTCTCAAGTTTTCACATACTGTGAGGGAAGCCCTGTGTCCTGCCTGAAACCTAAAGCAATACTCATTATGCATATTTGCATTGGCTTCTGCATCACCCAGGAAAAGTGTTCTTAAAGGAGAGAAAATAAAAGAAAAGCTGCTGAGAAACAATTAGCTGCCCTGGGAACAGACAGTGCCAAGTCAGCTCTCAACTCATGCATCCCATTGCCACGGAATTTGATTGACTCCAATGCATATTCTATCTGACTGGCCCTGTTGCATCTCAGAATTGCTGACACTTTTTCTCTGGACAAAAAAAATATACATATTATATATATAGATAGATATAGATATATAGTACATATACATTTGTCTTATGTAATGTTTTATATTATATGTACCTTATATACAGGTATAGATAAAATGAAAGGTCACATCTACCCATTCTAAATCTTCCAGACCTAGAAAATAAATATATTTGTTTTTCTTAGCACTGCAATGACAGACATTTACCACTGTGTAGGGATAAAAGAATGAATATGCAAAAGTTAAAATCAGGATTGCAGTTCTGATTAAATAAAGGTACTTGATGAAGTATTTTATTCTGTTGTTCAGCTGCCTCATCCATAAATGACTTATAGAACTACAGAATATCCTGAGTTGGAAAGTCACACAAGGATCCTCAAGTCCACTCAGAATCACTCAAAAACAAAACTATGTGTCCCCATGTTCCTTGAACTCCATCAGCTCGGTGCTGTGACCACGCTGCCCTGGGGAGCCTGTTCCAGTGCCTAACCAACCTCTCAGTGGGAAGTGTTTTATAGTTACCCCGCCCTCCTCTAACACAGCTTCCTTCAGCAACTTTTACGCTGCTGAGAATTTTCTGTGCTAGTTCGGAATGCTTAAACAAATTTTGATTTCTTAATTAACAAGGAAGTGCCTCTAGACAACTTCAATCCAAGCCCCTGTTCCTGTCTCCAGCAAACCAGCATGAAATTGGCTGAGTAACAGGAGCCTGATGCCAAAACAGTGACCAAAAGCAGCTCTAAAGCAAGTTAAGCTAAAAGAACAGGTACAGAATATGCAGAATGAACCAGAAAATCTCCTCCTATTGTGTTCTTCTATGGAAATTTATTAAGGTGATCCAGGTTATCATCTATATGGTGTGAATCAGCAGTGCCTTTTTTTTCTATTACTTAAAGATTCAAGAAGGGAAGAGTCACCACCTTTCATTATGTTCACTGTGACATACACGTATACACACACATTCTCATATGTGAATGGACACACTTGAGAGAAGACAAGAAAACCTGGAGTAAAAGAGAACCTAAGTGTGATATCAAGAAAGCAGAAAGTGCAGAGACTTGAAATTTTAAAACCCTATGCTAACAGAGGATTTGTAGGCTTCTCTCCATGAACACAGTTCTATAAATAGTGTAGAACCTTCTGAAATGACCTTCTTAGCTCTTATTTTACAAGCGGGTGTTTATAATTGCAACATAAATGCTCCTATCACAACTTAATGTTCCACCAAATTGATATGTCAAAATCCAGACAAGAAACCACTGAAACCATAAATTCTTTCAATGAAAGTTGCTGACTCTGGTGTTTCAAAAGAAAAAAAATATTCCTGTTAGTTTTATCCTAGATACCTGGGATTTTAACAAGTAAGCAATTATAGCACACTGTCCTGAAGAAAGCCTTAGTAGAAGGTAAATGACAAAGAATATAGCTAATTCCTCAGAGTAATCACCACAAAATAGTGAAATCTGACCACTATATCTTCCCTCCTCTTTCTAAATCCATTTTATAATTGTAAGAGGATCCCTTTATGGTCCTCTTGCTTTCAGTAATGACTTGACATTTATTATTTTTTATTCCTTGCTCTGTTAAGAACCTTTTACAACACATAGGGTCTTGCTGAAAAAAAATATACCTGGAGCATTTGTACAATTTGCATATCATTTTAAATACATTTACATGGCATTTTAATCAAGGAAAATGCAAACACCTTTATAACTTTATATTTATAGAGTTCTTATAAAGCCCTCAGCAAAACATACAGACAAAATATGACCTCAGGGATGAAAAGGAAAAAAAAGTATCAGTGAGAAGACTGCTAGCATGTCTTAGAAATACATCTGATTAATGTCCTGCTTTACATACAGTTATTATTGTTTGAGGTTATTTTGGAGCTTGTAGTGTTCTGATTTAATTAGTTCTATGATAGAAAAAATCTGTCTACAAGAACTCAGAAATATACACAGAGCACACATGAACCTCTTACTCCATTTTGAACATCATCTGGCAAATGCCTACCGAGACAAAGATGATCTAAGACTAAGTCATGAATGGATTTTAAGTTTTTTGAAAATACCACTAAGATAACTTGACAGCTATCACATCCCCTCCAAATGCCATGACCTGGTCAACTGAGTTCTCTCACGTTTCCTTGAAATATGCTTGCAGAGGAGAAAGGTTATAACAAAGTAATCCGGGAAAAAGTTGTCCTGTTCTACCTCATATCAGCTAGTTTGTCAACTGCTCATAAGTTTTTCCACTACCAGCAGCAGACACACATTCCGTCCCCCCCTGAAAATACACCTTTGCTAGTGGCTGACTCACGTTGTGGCTCCCAACTTGAGGAGTGGTGCAGTCCACAGAGGGAAGTTGTATGGGATTCATTCCTGATGATTCTCACAATTGTACTGAAAGCCTCCACAAGGGACAGAAATGAGACGCGGCTGGACACCAGATTTTAACACCATGAAAACTGTTCACATCTCTCATCCATAAAGTTAAGGCAGAAAAATTCTGCAGAATTAAAATCTTGAAGAAACTTTCTCCGCGATGCTTTCAAAAATGTGGAAATACCTTCATCTGATTTCATCCTCAACCTCTGGAAGCCAGAGCTGCAGCTTACGGAAATTGAGGTTTTTCTCAGCTTAAAAACTAGTCACAAATAAAACTGAATAAATTCTCATCCTCAGTAGTTTTGTCCATTTTGAACAATGAATGGAAACAAGGATGAAATAATGTAATTACTGATGCTATGTACAAAAATGCTGCTTTTAATATGCAGGTGTCTAAATATTTGCCCCAATCTGACAAGCAATATTATGAGATTTAATTAGTATTTGGCTAAATGTTCAGTGATTCCTAAGTGAAAAGTCCTTTTGAAGTATTATTATCATTACTGTAGAAAATAGGAAAGACCAGAGTCTAATTAAAGGAAGAGAAAATACCGGAAACGTGTAAGAAAAAGAACAAAGAAACACTGTGACTCTTTGAAGGGAAGTGCTTTTAAACATCACTTACTGTTCCACAAATGCTGCATTCATTTTTGCTAGTCCTCACAGAATACCAAGTTCTTCAGTATAGATTTCATTCACATAACAGTGTTATCATATAATCTAAATCGTTTTCAGGGCAACAAAGTAAACAAAACTGCTAATGTGCTCTATAAATTTTGCTTGAGGTCTTTAAGGACACCAGTGCCAAAGGGCAAAATCTATTCAGTCTTTCACTGTCTGCCTAGGAGGAAATCAATAACTTCCTTCCATCTTCTGGAAAAAAAAAACAGGGCTTCTGAAGTGAGCAAAAACAACCGTATTGTCATGCTGAATTCTGGACACCCTTCAGTGCCCATTAGTATGAAGCAACAGAGTACTTTTGAGAGGAGGTATCAGGCAGTGCCAAAGCAGAACTTTGGGGTTTGTTTGTGGTTTTTGACCGAATATGAAAAAATGTAACAAATGCTTGCCACCACTGGAAAAGCAGAACTCACAGAAACAAAGCGTTATGAGTGATAGCTCAGAAGCCATCCCTCGTATCCATACCACCTTATCCACTTTTTCTGAGCTTTTGGCATTTCTTCTTCCATCCCCTTGATGACAAATTCAGTAGGTTCAGACTTCGGGTATACTAAATACATTGGAATATCGCTGTGTCCAAACATCTACTCGCAGCTGTAAGGATATTGTTCTTTTCTCAGCTGCTTTATTCATTCATGGGTAAGTTACGTGAATGACCACCACATGGATGTGTAGAGAGTTCTTCAGTATATCCAGGGAAAGCCTTCATTCAGGTTGTCATGTGACAGCTACTGATGGTAGGGATTATGAAAAGATCCATGACCAGGAAACTACATCAATCTGTATTTTCCTGAATTACCCCCTATTTTCTAAAAGTTACAAAATACTTGTAGGTTATAAAAATATGAAAGATCTCAAGTATTATATTCAGAAGAAAAAAAAAATCATATCGCCCTCTGGGAATTTTTGCAAAAAATCCTGCTTCTTAGTCAGTGAGATAGCTGACAAATAGACATATATATATATGTATATATACAGCACCCTCTGTATTGCTAAATGGAATAAAAATTCACATGAGAGGTGATTCAGTTCATCTGCAATTTACTGTTTAAAAAGCAGTTAAAGCCAGTAGATATGACTAAGCTTTGCAATCTGATAGAGAACAACTAGACAGGCTCAGTCCCTTTCAGAAATGGTGGTTTGTACCATATTCCTAACCACTACTGTAATAAGGACTTCAATATTACCTGCTGGTGTATTAAAAAAACGTATAGACAGTACAACATTGCCAGCACCCACAATTTTATTGTTTTCATTCCTTTGAGTGTTTACCTTAAAAATCCCAGTTGCGAGCATCACACGACTATCTGAAGTCCAATTTCAAAATAACTTCTTACGTCAGCTTTTAAGAGAAGCTAGAAAGGGCTTCAGGGCAGCTGAACCTCAATGAAGTTACAGAAATCACCAAACATAATGCTGAGAAAACAGTATTGTTCAAAAACTTCTCTTGATGGCAAAGGCAGTCTCGCGATCATTAAAGGAAACAGAGATGTCACCAATAGCACCGTGATGATGTGAGGAAGGTCATGCTTGCCAAATCTTCACTTCCCCCAGGGGATGATCACATACTTGGAGAAGCAGTGACACTGCTTAAGATCAATCATCCTTTGCCCCTCTTGTGAGGAAAGGTAAACTTTCAGGAGTTAAAATTAATTAATTAATTCACATGCAGCGCAGGAGTTGAGAGCACCATCACTATGAGTGTCAGGAACGATTCAAGGGTCATTGAACACACACTTATCCTAAAATACAGCATTAATTATGAATGCCTCCAACAAAATTTTCATTAACAACCACAGAAGACAAAGACGGTATCTTTTTCTTAACTTTTATCCGCTCAGTTGTGAAGGGACAATTTGCAAGTAATGTTTTTGAACAAATACTGTTTTTACTGCTCATTTTTTTATGTATTTCTTAAAGTAATCACTCGTGAATCTTTCCTTAATTTCCTCTTGTTTTGGGGCAGTGGTGCTGCAAGCATTCAAGATACTGGAGTAAACTCCTCAACCTTCAGTGTTTCTCTAATCTAAGAATTGCTCTGGAGAAGTGTTACTAAAATCTTTCTTCAGTTTTTATAACATGAGAGGAACTGTACCAAGTTCTCCAGACTTCAACCACGGCTATGTCAGAGTTTAGAACACAACTCAAGTATGGTGAATTAGAACAAAAAGTAAAATATGTCAACAAGAAAGTCTAAAATACATTAATCTAGATTGATATCTGTATCTAGTTGAAATATGCAACTTTTTTCATATTTCAGACTGATACGATATTGGCATGATTTCCTTCAGTTGCTTAAAGAATAATATTAAACTCGAAAAGCTTGTGCAGTCAAAAATCTTGGAACACATTTATACACATATTTAATTCTTTCTATAATTCCACTTCAGGAAAAAAAGTACATCTAAAGCCTATTTTTTATTACTTTTGGCCTTCATATTTTCTTCCTGAGTTATGTCAAGGAAGAGAAAATATATCACTAATAAAGCCATCACTTAATATTCCATCATATATCACCATATATTTCAGTTTCCAGACCTCTCAGCAGTTATACAACCATTGTTTATGGTTCTAGCAACTGGTTTTATAAACTGATTATCAGGAGGAGAATAGGACTTACTTTCTTTGCTGGTTTTCTGTTTCTCCAGAAATGAAAGTGGAACAATCCAGCAGAAATAAGAATAAGAATTGCCTTGTCTTTCCTTAGTTAGGGTCACTTTACTTTCATGTTCTCTACTATGGAATTCCACTGAAAACACGCCTGCGAGGAGCATCTGTTAAGCCTGAACTGACAGCTACTGGTGGCCTTGAGCTCCATGTTTTGAAGTATTTTAATATTTCCATTGTGTTAACCATCAAAATATTGTATTTTATATATAGGTATCAGTTCTAATAAAATGACAGAATACTGAGGTAGGATTTGTTTATCTCTTGCTTCACAACTCCCTATTATCAAATGCTTAAGCATGTATACCTCAAAAAACAACACAGTACTTTAAGTGAATTTCAGTAGTAAAAAGATAGCAAGAACTCTCTCTTTCCACCTGTCAAACAAAAATGCAATTATCTATTACGTGAAATCCTTTAACAGTAACGTATAATTATTCCAATAAAAAAAAAACACACACACTGACACTACATCTCAACATCAGCTGAAAATAACTAAGGTATAGGTCAAGTTATCATCTGAGAAATGAAAGAAGATAAACTGTTTTAAAGAAATGGTCTGTTACTGGAAATGCCAGCTAATATATGCCACTGAATCACGTAAGAAGAAAAATATTTAGTTACCACGTTCACATAAGTTATAGAAGGAAAATAGAAGATATGCACTTAATGATAATTAAAAACGGAAAGAATCATATAACAAACATTACAGGAGAATAGTTTCAGTTCTTACAAAAAATATTCAAATTTAGAAAACAAGACTGCAAATTTGTAAATTGATTTTTTTTTTCCATCCTTGTTATGATGGATGAAAGACCATAGCACCTGCTATACTACACGACTTGTAACACTGAAAAGTTGGGCACTTAAAGGTGAAAATATGCAAGAGGCCTTTCTCTCATTACTTATTTCTGCAGATCTGTAAAACCGAAAGGATTAAAACTTTAGATCCATTGGTTACAAACTTAGGGAAAAGACTGGAATAGCACATTTAATACCCAGCTCCTTTTTAAATTGAAAATCACAATGACTTATTCTGCACCCAGAAATAGAAAATAAGAGGATCTGACTGGAGGAAGAGATCTGCAAACTGTGGATGGCAAATCTTAGTATAATCAACTTTTTGAAGGATTTCTATTCCCATGGTGAGAGAAAAGTAGAGGTGTTAATTGTGAGCTACAGTTCAATACAAGGGTCCCACAGAGCACTTGGTACTCAGTTTTTTTGTTTCCCATGAAAGGCCCATTTTTTTCAGCTAAAAATTCAATCTCTGCCCCTCAGTCCCACTCAGAATTCATAGTTATGCCTAATCTGCTGGTTTGCTGGCTCACTTACAGGTCTTTTTGGCAGGTATTGAATGCAAAATTATTTTAATGGGGGAACCCCTGGGAATGGGAGCAAAAGTTTTGAGCATTTACAATTTTACAATGACATATGGCCAGCTGTTAGAGGAAATTGCTGGTGCTCCATTGCTGGTGCTCACTAGAATGAGACTATTTTCATGGATATTTTCAAGTCAGCAGTCTGCTAGAGAAGAAAACTAGATCATCCAAACGAAAGAATAGGGCTGGCCTAGACAGAGAAACATCATCAAGGCATACAGCACTTATTAAGCCCATTGCTGGGCACAATGCGAGTTACATCCCCAAGCCAAACGGCACCAGCAGTCAATGCCACAAGCAAACTGGGAACCAATAGAGCCTGAAGGTCCAGATGGAAAGGTGAAGTAAATAATACAGTTCTAAATATTAGCATTAAAAAAGATGGCTGTACTAGAATGATTTGGTATGTTGGACAGTTTATACAAACTTGAATCTAATTTGGATCTGGCTCAAAGCACATTTTGGGCAACTTGATCAGAGATTAATTCACATCTTTTCTATTACTTACTGTCTCTTAAACAATGGCTGTAAGTAGTAAAAACTGGTGCCAAGTTCAGAGAAAATGGTCTTAATTCATTTCCCACTGAAATCAATAGAAATCTCTCCTTTTATCCAGCGGAGGCTAGATTAAGCCACTTATTAGCAAGTGCATCTGCTCATAACAATGCTTATTTTTTTCTAATTGCTCTAACATAAGAAACTGGAGATTAAAACAAAGAATAAGCTCCACAGCTAAGAAAAAAGAATACTTTTTTTAAACATACATAATTCTCCCTTTGACAAAAAAAATCAGTCAAGATGTCCTAATTCATTTATTTCTTGAACTTATCACTGGTTCCCTAGATACCTGTTTATCTTGCTTCCCTCTACTTTGGTCTCTTAGCTGCTTCACGTAACGCAACCATTATTTTCAATCCAATGCCTCCTAAAACATCCACAAAAAGCAGCTGAAAAGAAACGCATCCATCTTAAAAATTACTTTATCCATTTGGGCATGGGCTTTTCTAAATTATAACAGAGGTTTATGAGGCCAAACTTTACTGAGTTCCTTTCAAAATCTCATTTCTAAGTCAAGAAGGACAGTGTCTCTATGGAGACAGTAGGTAGAACTTGGTAAGCACAGACTCTCAGCTCAAATTCATGGCACATATTGACTGTATGGCTATTCTGAACAAGTGCTCATGAAAGTTTCATTTGTGTTCAAAAGATAGATAAGGAAATCTAGGAGGCAGAGGGTTCAACTGCACTGGGGCAGGGAAGATGAGAAATATTCACCAGGTGGGCACCTGATGGAAGAAAGGGGCACACACAGGCACTGTGGAATTGGTATTGACCCACATTCCAATATCCAATATTGAAGCAGTTGATTAATTCTGCTTCAGTGTTGAACTTCCACCTTGCCTTTCTAGACAATATTCTAACTTTTCCAAGTCACATCTTCAACTCTCCACAAAATCTTGATTTCTAATTTCTGTCAAATAAACTTGCAAGCCCTTCATAAGTCTAGCAATCCTTCTCTCACAGCACCTGAGCCATAAACGACAATACTGACCAACATCACAGAGTTTTGTGAAGTTGCTATTTTCTGAACTTTTCTCCTAGCCTCCATCCTCCTGATTTTAATTCCCTTCCTCCCCCCTTAGGGCATTTCCAGAGAGCTGTCAAAGACAGCGAGAAAAAAGAGGCTTTCAGTCAGTCCAGGTAGTGGTAAAGGCCACAAGCAGCAGCAAGAATAGATAAGTAAGTGCAATTCAAAAGCACAACTACACAGACAGAGTTGCAACTCTGCACAACACAGCTGATACCATGACTTATTTGCCATTTCCTAGAGTTTTAAAAAGTGAGTTATTTACATGTTCAAATGGTCCTATGCAAAAAGCAAGCTCCACTTGTAATCACAATGTATGCTGTCTCCTGCAGGTCAGGGTAAGACAGAAGAAACAGCATTCCTGCATCACCTGTAAAAGCTCAGGCCACACTGATGGCACCATCAGCCTACAGTGCCTTAACACTCTATGAACCTCCTAACTCTTTTCAGACATTCTCTGTGTACACTCAAATCTGGAAACTTTCAGCTTAATGGCTTAATTACGCGCTCAGATAATGTAAATACAATACTTCAGCTGCTGTAAAAAAAAAAAAAATCCAATTTTGTCTGCTGGCAGAGTATCTGAATGAGAAGCAATCTGCAGTGAAGAAAATTCTGCCTTACTCTGAATGGAGCCAGAAATCTTGATAATGTTTGTTTTTATTTGAATGCTTCCCATTTTGTAGTATTGCCAAACTCTGTAGCCCCCTTCTTAACTGTGTAATCCCCCTTTCAAGACAATGCAGGAATCAGTGGCAAGGACAGTATTCTTTAATGAAGGATTAAAAATACATATATATTTATGAGAATTCCTATAAGAGAGCTATTCTATTGCCAGTGCAAGTCAGAATGGGAATTCTGTTCTTTAGAACAGAAACTAAGTATGCAACTGGAAACCGCCCATAGCTCAAGTTTTAGATGGATTCAATTAACCTTGATTCTGGTCAGTCACACACAGTGAAGAGTCTCAAATAAAAAAATAATAATTAAAGAAAAATTGCAAAATGCTCCTTCTCCTTTACGTTATTCCAGTTTTATGTAAGTGCAGTGTCATCCATCTGTGGTTCAACTACACTGACCTAACACTGGAGAAAAGAGGATCACACCTGTTCAAGTCTCCAGAAACTTTTAAAAGAAAGGTTTAATTACATTTTCCGGACTGATGCCAGCATGTATCTGGGAAGGCAAAAAGACTCTAATTCCCATCCTATTTAAGCTCTAAGAAAGAAATATTTTTTTCCTCACTAGAAATCGAATTTATTCTCCCAGCTCCATCCAGGACTGACCTACTTAGGTAATCCCTGAAGTATATAACACAACGGCTACGTGCATTGTTTTTCTCCACAACAAAGAATCTGTTCACGTTCCCCGAATGTATTATGAGCATCTGCAAAATATCAGAGAGGATAAGCACAGAAATGTGGAGAAAAATTACACTTAGGAAATAATTATACAAGTGGTTGAGATCAGAGGGGGAAAAAAAATCTGTATTTGTTAAAAATAATTTCAAAAACAGAAAGGAGGAAGATTTCTGAGGTTTCCAGACCGGAGAAGAATTTCCCACTTAGCCTGAAAGCATACTATGGGATTGTCCTGGCACCTAGCAGTAACAATACAAGGAAAGCATCACAGGACACCTCCTCCTTTTTCACAATAACTATTTGACAGCAGTGCTAGCATAAAATAATGACAATCTCACATCCCTGCTGCCAGGTTTTACCCATTGTACCAGACTACTATAAGCATCTGACAGCCATCCAACAAGCCAGCACTGAAAATGATTTAGCTGAAAATAAAGAAGGGGAGTTTGCCAGCCTCTTTTCAAGCCAAATCAATTCTCAAGTTCACCACTTTCTTGTGCAAGAGCTTAAGCTAGAATAGCACAGTTGTTAACACAAGGGTGAAGACTACCCAGGTCATATTATTAGCCACCCCCTAGCTGTAGTCTAACTCCCAGAAGACACATTAGCAAGCTTTGAGCAATAGGACTGAGGGGAAGATCCTGTCACTGAATTCAAACCCAGTCTCACTCACACTAGCTGCACACCAGCATGCTGCTCTCAATTTTCATCCCTGTAAGGAAAAATTCAAGGCCAATGAGTTAATGAAATGTCGGGTGAAGAATCAGCTTAACATGTCAGAATGCCACAAAAATATCTCTCCCAGAAGAAAAAGATTCAAGAGTTCACCAGAAATGGCATATGGCTGGTAGTTATTAGTGACATTAAAAAAAGAAAAAAAAAAAAAAAAAAAAGCCTTCTCCCTCCCCCACAATTCAGTTGGAATTTAGTCTGGTCCTTTCCCGACTACCACTCTAAAATAATTCTGTAAATCACAAATGACTTCAGAATACATGGGCTGCTCCAAAAGTAATGCCTCCTATTTTATTATGTTGGCCTATGACATCAGAGGCAGATGATGGTGGAATGGCAGCAGAAGCTAAGGTTTCCCACCCATATTGTTACATTTTGTTGCTGTGAGACAGATGGCAGCAGAGGAGCAGTCTGACATAACAGCATTTGATGTGGAAGTGCAGATGAAGCATAGGTGTGTCATTGATTTCCTCCATGCAGAAAATTTTGCACCTGCTGACATTCAGTGTGTGTTGAACATTTCTGGAGACTAAACAGTGAATGTGCTGCATTTCACTAGTGGCAACCACAGGTCACCTCTGCTGGTGCAGATTTTTACAAGCACAGCATGCAGCTTCTTGTTCATCACCGGTAAAGATGCACAGCTAATGGTGGTGACTGTGCTGAAAAATAGAGCAAATTATCAGCTACTAAACACTGTTAAATAGGGTTATCACACTCTTTGTACCTATTCTATTTTCTGTGGAAACTAGTAGGAGGCATTACTTTCACAGAAACTACATATATATGGCAGTCCTTTTAGTTCTACGTTATTTACAGCATTTTCAATGTTATGAACAACTTACATAATATAGTTGAACCTCAATATTATCAAATTGTAAAAAGTCATAGCAGTTGTCTCTTAGTGATACCGATAAAATCCAAGTGTCACATCCTGAGAAATATCATTCTATCATCTTTTTCTTCACTAACTTTTCACATCATATCTTTTGTTATCAATTCTATTCATTTTTCATAGTAATGTGATTAATTTTGCAATGTCTTGATTCATTTTTTCCACAGCCCTTAATGATATACAGGGTGCCTTTCTTTAAGATGCAAGCTTAACAGGGTTAGACAGATACCAGCAACATAGAGCACAGGCATAGAATCCAAGTACATCCCAGAAGATCAGGACATAAAATAAATAAATAAAAGTAATATTATCTCCATTTAACCTTATTACTCGATAAATAGAAAATGAAGCAAGATGAATTTTTATCCGCAACAAACTTGCTCTCTTTTGGATTAAGAAGTACTAAGAAATCAAAATATATTTGAAATAGATAATCAAACTCTGAAGTTTTATCATCTTCTTATAAAAGGTCATTTCCAACTGATGTAAATCACTGAATTATATTTCATGTCATAGTGCTTATCCACATCAGTGAAGGATCAGCAGACACTAGGAGCTGTCTGGCAGTTAAAACTCCAGTCTAAGAAGGCAGAGCTCCATTCCCAGCTGAGCCACCACTTTTCTGCATGAACTTCCAATGCGAATCTCCTCATTCTGAACATCTATTTCTGCTCTACAAAATGGAAACAGAACTTTATGGACAGTGTAGTTAAATTGTAAGCTATGTGAGATGAGATGGTCATTGTAATCAAAATTCTATAAATGTAGCTTTCATCCATTTTTTCCTCTAACCAATGATGTCGTCTCTGTTGGGCAGTCCAAAAATTCCAATTTTCACACTGCAATTCTACCCACATCAAGAGTGACATCTAACAAAACTGACCACAACACTTTCCCCAAGGTATATTCCAAACTACAAAACTCTGAACTGGAAAAGGCTTCAGAATCACAGTATGAAAATAGTGACATTTCTGTTCCAGTGTTTCCTTGTCAGGTAGCACCTTGAGCAGTGACTGTAGAACACGTTCTGTAGAACACATTAATTGCCCATTCAAAAGATACAGCCCCATGATGCCTGTAAAATCTCTGCACCCACTATCCTGTACTGTTCCACCTAACATCCAAGGTCCCTCCAAGACCTTTCACAACTTAATTACTTATTTTCTCTGTTGGTACTCCACAGCTTAGTTCAAGAGGCTTGTTTGAATACTTTCTTTCTTTTTAGCTCCAAGATTTCAGCAAGAGATGTAGCCCTCAGGCATAATCTAAAATTCAGAATGGTGTGGTCAGCATACTGGGGGGAAGGAATGCCATCCAGAGTAACCTTGACATGCTCAAGGTGAGCTCACGTGAACACCACATGGTTCAACAAGGCTAAATGCAAGTTGTAGCCTCTGGATCAGGACAATCCCAAACGTGAATACAGGATAGATAACAAATGTACAGAGAGCAGTCTTGTAGAGAAAGACCTGAGGGTACTAGTGGATGAAAATTTATGAGCTGGAATTGTACAGTCACAACACAGAAAGCCAGCCATGCCTGGGGCTGCATCAAAACCACCATAGCCAACCAAGGCTATGTTATACCATCGGTCCAAGGAAACGATTCTCCTTCTCTACTCTCATAAGACCCCACCTGGAGTACTGTGTTCAGCATGACCCTCACCATCAGACATGGACTCGCCCCCTCCCCGTGCAAGCAAGTCCAAAGGAGGGCCACAGATATGATCACAAAGCTGAAGCACCACCCCTTGTCACGGATTTGTGATTTTTGGTTATCGGTACTCCACATCATAACACCATGTAGTGCACTGGGACTTAAAGCGTTAATGCTCAAGTTCCGAGTGCTTGTACAGAAGAGAAGAACTACATTCCCCAGGGGGAGTTGCAGTCAGAGAGGAGATATAACTCCTGGCAAGGTCACCTGATGGTTTCTGCTATTCTTCATCCGCTCTTCTTCATCTCTCTGCTGCTCAACTGGACTGCACATCTCACCTCAGCATTATGGTGAGGCCTATCCACCTTTCGGATGTTCTCTCATTATATTTCATTTATTGGCTTCAATTCTAATTATATTGCGTTATGGTGTGATATCTTGCATTCCGATACTATATTTAGTAAATTAGTTTGTTTCTCCTCAGATTGTTGCTGCTGTTTTTAATTATTTTGGGGTCCCCTGTTTCCCTTTTTCGGAGGCGCAGATTTTGCGAAATCCCTCTGTCACAGAATAGTCACAGAACCAGGTCGAACCAGCCCATAAACTGCTGACACCCCTATAAAGAAAGTCTGAGAAAGCTGGGTTATTTAGTTCAGAGAAGAGGAGGCTCCAGTGGGAACCTGCAAGAAAGATGGGGAGTGGTTCTTTGTCAGGGAGTATAACGACCATTTTTAAACTTAAAACAAGCAAATAAGGAGAAGGTTTAGATTAGATATAAAAAGGAAAATCTTCACAGTGAGAGTAGTGTGGCATTAAACAGGTCGCCTGGGAAGCTATGGGTGCTCTAAGCCTAGATGTGCTCAAGGCCAGACTGGGGCTTTGAGCAACCTGGTTTAGTGGGAATGTCCCTACCTATGGTAGGAGGTTTGGAACTGGATAGTTTTTAAGATCCTTTCCAACCCAAACCATGATGCTCTCAAAATTTACTAGGACAAAATATTACTCACTCTGAACCTTGTATTTTTATTGCCCGTACCTCCCATTAGGGTCAATTATTTTTAACTTCCATAAGCATGTCTACATAAAAATTGGAAAGTGCAAACATTCTCTAAAGCAGTGGAGAAGGAACTACTATGTCAAATAAAAGCACTGCAACGCAGCCTATAAAGAAAAAGGTAAGTAAGAATTCATTTCAGGCTTCTCATAGTCCCAAGAAATCTGTTTATTCAGTTTGAGGTAGGAGAAAAGGCACTTAAAATATATGGGTTATTCTCAGTAAAGCAGCATTCAAAAAAGCATTTATGTCAAATAGTTCGTGCTGCTGATCTGAGACTACAGAGATTTAAAAAACTGTGCTCGTGTTCAAAAGTTCAAGCACTCAGGGGAAATAAGTGAACTAGATAAAAACCAGACAAATCTTCCAAACAGGTTCATGTGAATGACTGCACATACAATCAAATAGCATAAACATGACAACAGAGAAAGGGATATAAAGTTTCCTGAAAGACAGTAAACCAAAGTTATATTTTCCTTGCTTGCCCAGAAAAGGATCAGGACATTCTGAGTGCTGGGTTCATATGCCTAGTGCTTTTACTTATGGCAAGGCCAAGAAGAGATCTTAATTTCAAGCTTCTAAGATGAATGTATCCCACTTCTTTTTGCCATTCTTTCTCCCTTCGCCTGACAGAACAAAACCCTCCTGTACTAAAGCATTTGCTGCACTGAATTAGAATTAGAAAAGAGCAGATTGTCAGGCAGTATTAATGGGAAAAAAAGAGAAAAAGAAAAACAAACGCATTATCAAAGTGATCTAACTCAGAGCAGATTGTTAAAAATCTGCTGGTCTGAACTCATTCGCACACAACTGACTAAATAACACGAAAAAGCAGGCAAGCAAATTGTAGGAAGAAACATCTGAAATATTTGCACATAGAAAGGAGTTAAAATATGTTATCTGCTGTGAAGTGCTTCTCAGTTTCAGCACTGCAGCATGCTCTACTATTTAAGCAAGAAAAATTAATTAGACTTCCGAAGTAATTCATACATACCTCAGTAACCTTCTACTAATCTGCAAGGTCTGGAAATCAAGCTGAGATCTCACGACAGGACTGGAATAAATAAGGAAAATATTTAATGACTTTAATGATTAGCCATACCATTAGGAGTAAATGGACAGTGAAAATATGAATTTGCTTCAAGTTGTGCAACAATTTATATAATATACCACATGTCTATAGGATAATGAAACAACTGTGTCATTCTCTCATTGCTTTTAACAGAGTTAAATCAATTTCCCAAATGTCTTGGCTTAAGTTATCCACAAAGCATTATCCACAATTCTGTTTTTGAAAAAGGAGGTGAGGAAATATTAGCACAGCTGCAGGTGTGCATCCTTCCAGATGCACCTGGAGACAATAGTGATTTATATTTCTCCAAAATAACCTGTCCCAATGAGGTGACATAAGTCAAATATTTTATTGCTGTTTTTAAAGAAGTAATAACAAAAAACAAATCAGAGTACCTCAGCATATGCTCTTAAGTCTATTGCAATGAGGTAAAGCAGTAAAAGAATCCAGTCTTTACACAGAGGAAAGAGTTGATGATTAAAGTCTGGGAATTAAACTAATTGTAGAGAAATTATTTAAGAAAACAAACTGAAAATCACATTCAGTTAAGAAAACTAATCTCATTTCTCCCTGCGATAGAATTTCTTCTTTTCCTCTGCTTGATAGAGTTTAAACACAGCACTCTAGCTTTCTAGAGTTTAAACTAACTATATCATTATGGGTATTTCAAAGTCAGCCTATTCAGACCTAAAGTTTTTTTCAAAAATGAAAGCTGCAAAGGACTAAGCCAGAAAATTCTGCTGTCCTACTTTTACATAATAGCACAAGAGTAGAACAGCAAGATTCTAAGGTTCATTTATGCTGCCTATCATTCTGAAGAGAATTCTAGTATTGCTGAATTTAATAATCATTCATTAATTCAGTGATGAAATTTTACAGCTATCCAAAAGATAATTCAATTGAATTTCTTACTTCTTGCTTTAGGGATTTAAATGCTATATTTTTTATGATATGTTAACTTCTGGTGGCAAAAAGCTTTAATCTGATTTTTAGTAATTTCAAATGTACATTTAATTTAGATTTAATTACAAATCTAAATGAGAAGCTCTTACTGAGTTTGTTGACAAAGGCCCTGCCCAGCAGTTCTGCCATCAGGGCGTGCAAAAATTTGAAGTATGAGAGGAACCATGATCTAGAGCAGATCAACCTGAATAGCCTGTAAACACTCAGACGACAAACAATGAAGCTTCTTTCTCTCAAATTAATTGCCAGCAGATCACATTTTGTTTTCTTTATGTTTAACTCAGTCTTCTGGGATAGTGCCATTGATTAACCACATTTCTACTGGAAGGTCACGAGTTTCATTTCTAAAGGCACTATCTAGACTCTCTCCATAAATGATAATCTGGGAAGATAGCAGGAATGGAGGAGGGCTCTCATCAGTGGCACAACTGAGCTGATGCAGGTGGTCATAACTTATTGCAGATGGAGGTAGAAATTGCTAAGATCTCTCAGAGGACTGAAGCGTTCAGTACGTATGTAAAATACTATATGCAAGACTGAAACCACAATGACTTCCTCAGAAGAAGAATGATTTAGAAAAAAAGAATGGTGTTTTTTTCTTTCAACTGGAGGAAAAGGCCCCAAAGGAAAAGAGTGATGAGATATTTGTTTATTATTCTTATATGAACTCCTAGAAAAGTAGAGAAACGTTGAAACATTTTTATCCTAGAAAAAGGAAAGTTGTGGTCTTTTGGTTTTAGCACTTAACAAGCCAAGCCAATGGCATGAAAATAATAAAGAAATGTCACCATACACTAAGGCAAGATATATGTTGCGGGGGAAAAAAAATGTGGTTTATGTTTATGGCCCACAGCTTAAAGAGAGAGACCCTTGAAGAACTCACCAATTCCAAGTTAAAAGGCCATCTATTAAATTGCATCTGTGCACTTCTGCTTTGAAAAGTAGCAAACTCCGTAAGTTTGGTATGCAAAACTCAAAAAAAAAGAAACTACTCTCTGTGGTTTCAGGGAGAAAATGGGATAGATTTTGAACATGTGTATATCTTCAGACGTGGAAATCCCTACCGATGCCTTCAACACTCAAAATGCTAAATAGCAAGGATGATGTATTGTCAGACTGAAAGCAGAATTTTTAACTAAGTTTTTCCAACTTAAGGATGTAGTAATCCCACAAGAAAGATCAGTGGATCATTCATTCATTCAGCTTCCTCTTGTACCCCTAGTTGTATTCTTCTTCCTAAATCATGTTAAGTTCTCCAAACATTGTCCCTAGCACTCAAAGAATGAAAGAGTTTTGCTAGGCTAGAAATCCTCTGTAACACCACAAAGGTAAGGCTTAGATTCAATGCAGTAGTGGTGCAAGGGTATTCTACGGTTAACAAATACATTGGTATTTAATCTGCCTAACATCATTAACACTAGTGGAAACATTTTAATAAACCGCTATGCAGTCATGAAATATTAAAATCTGTTTCTAATTAAGTGCTTTATTTAACATAAAAATCATCATTCACAATGCAGTATTTAGCTCTGTTCCAACACAAGGTCAGTAGTGTGACATGATGCATCAGACCATCTGTGTTGATGATCAGTGGCTTTCCGAATGTAAAAAGGAAAACAAAGTCAGGTCTAAAACACATTGCTTTATTTAGTTAGAAGGTAACTTAAGTTTTGTACTGTAATAGATATCAAAATCCACCACTTCTCATAGGTCTGCCCAACTAGTTGCAACTTTCTGCAAAATGAACTGCTCCACTGAAATAGCACTTCAGAAGGTTTTCACATTTCTTGAAAAAGATGCAGTGCTCTGGAATTATATCAATTCATTCGTCCTTTTTCCTCCCCCAATACTTGTTACAATGTGGATACTGAAAATCAGAGGAAAACCACCATTTTCAAAGATTTTTCAGTCTAATCTAAGCTGTACAAAGATTTTTTTTCCCTATGAAATTTGCACCTTCAAACAGATTTTAGGTGATAAATAATTTCGCTTAAATTACTTCTTCTAAACCCAAGCAACTTCCTAATATCCTTTTACTATCTAAACTCTACAAGGATTGTCACTGGCAGATTAATGAAATATGATATTCAGCTATAGAGTTATCAAAAATAATTATACTATCAAAAGCCTTACATTGCTTTAATAAAGATATTGCTGTAATCTGAAACCAAACCTCTGCATGAGGAAGAGGCTTGGCATGAGAGAAGAGGAAAGACATCATGGCACAATGGAGAAGTTCATTACAATTCCCACAGCAAAATAAGGTGACTATACAAGAACCACAGCCACAGCTATGAGCAGCTAGTGTAAATTCATGTAGAAGGCAGAAGATCTCTCAGATTCTATTGGACTTAAGGTACACTAGCAAAAAGAACTGTACAATCTAAAAAATCACTTGCTGCAACTTTACATGTGTTAAATACTCCTGCAACTGTATACCATACGGCAGTAACATTTTCCCAAAGATAATGAATGAAATTCAGAAGATATTTTTTAAGTGCTTACATGATACTAATCCACACAGTCTGGGAATTGCACTGCCATTGTGGATGAAGGGACATCCAGCGTAAGTCACAAGGACTCTGGAATTCAACATATGAATATGTGGAAGCAGGCTGGTATTCCTCAAGCAAGTCACTATTTCTCACATTTAGCAGTTTTATAAAATCATCAGTGCTTGTAGCTGTGGGATAATGAGGTATTCTTTTAGAAAAAGTCATGTCCAGTTTTGAGAGTTTCAAAAGAAAACTCATAAAAATTTTACTAGCTTGTAGATCCAGATAGTAAATAAAATTTAATAGAAGCAACAAAAATGTTTATAATCTAAATGATATTTGTCTTGAATCTTTATTACTAACTTTATAAATGTATGAAAGGCTTGGATTCCTGGGGTGGTGAAGAATTCTCTGCAGTGACTCACAGAATTATAATGGGGAAAAGCTGCATTAAGTAAGATAGAAACATGCAGAAAAATAATACTAAAATGTGTACGGAAACAGTGAAGATTGCAGACAGTCACCATTTTTCTTTTCTTCCTATGCCTTTGATCTAAAGAGAGGCAACAGCAGACATAAGAGCTATAAAAGGCAAATACAAATATGAAGCATCAGAGGCCCAATAAACACAATCAGTTGGAGGGATTTCAGAAGAATATATGAGCAAAACAAAAAGAAGAAAGTACAATTTTAGATTCTGAGTCATGCCTTTACTTTTTGAAGAATTTCAGAGTCAGTTTCTGAAAAAGAAATAGAGTTCCCTAAGATCTTGCTGGCCACTTGTATACAACGTTGTATGTTCTACCTCAGTATGCTTTAATAATACACAATTTAGCAAGCACCTTCTAGCCCATCAACTATTTATTTTAAATTAGTCATTACAAAAAGCTCCTTTTACACTGCTTTGCATATAACTTCTGAGAGTAAAAGATTAATTTGTACTTAGCATATTTCTATAGATCTCCTCCAAGTATTGTTTTAGAGTGGTCAGGCAGAAATAAAGTTACTTAACTAAAAGCACAAATACCAAAAAGAGTCATTTATGGAAAAGATGCTCTACAGTTGGCAGCCAGTACTTTATCTTCCCTGAATTGTTTCTCCACCAGGCTCTACTTTGATCCGGAGAAAGTACTTCATGTGACAGACAAAACAACTGGAAAGGCACTGCTTAACTG
Organism: Perdix hodgsoniae; assembly: GCA_035772895.1. Classification (NCBI taxonomy): domain Eukaryota; kingdom Metazoa; phylum Chordata; class Aves; order Galliformes; family Phasianidae; genus Perdix; species Perdix hodgsoniae. The sequence goes on along the minus strand of JAPSGF010000037.1, from coordinate 5,324,599 downwards.
GTGCTGTATGCTCTCTATGCTTGCCAATAAACATTGTAAGCAACAGAAAGCATAGGCTTTTTCATGACAGAGGCACAGAATATACAAAGCTCACCTCCCATCACACAAGAGCAATGCTATTTCTGTCAATAGTCAGCTGAGGAAGCAACAGCCCAAAAAGGGAAGAATTTAAACTGCTCAGGAATATTCTGTTTCCTTGTGACGTAGGTGATTTATTTCAAATACTTTTCATTTTTGAAATAAGTCATTTTTGCAATTTACAGCAAAGTTTTGAAATATCCAAGCCATCTCTTTCAATAATTTCCTCAGCATTGTAATCTTTTTTTATTTTTTTTCCCCACTTTTTACTATTTCTCAAGTTTGAAGTGGAAAGACAGTTGAAAACCATTTTTAAAATAATGATACCAAGTAAGTTTCCACTGTTCTGGTGGCATCTTCATACATTTTTATGTAACTTCTCTATTAAGACAGAATTCTGCCAAGCATCAGTATCTTTCTGACAACCCACTGTCATTAAAAATAGAAAATATCAGAAAATAACCCATTAGAAATCAGCTACAAATTAGAAGGATTTTTATCCAGCAGCTCCTATGCTCACTGGACAAGTACTAGAACTTTACTTTTTTGTTGTTTGTTCATTTTAATATGCACTTTTAATTACAGTATGACCAGAGTTTCATATTGTTTTCTGTTGGGAATTCCCGAACCGGTCATATCCAAGAACTGCCTGAACAAAAATTCAGTTGGGTATCCACATTATGTTCAGCAAAGCATAAAGCACACCCACACATAGCTTTTCTTTCTGAACTGATGTAGCACCATAACAGAATGGTCAGTGGAAACACATCATTCATGCATTAATAAATGGAAACTGAAGTGGGAACTGATGAAATGAAATCAGGAATTAAGAGCCACTTGTTATTTCCTGAGCTCTGTAGCATGACACAATTACATAACAGGCACAGTTAACTTCAGACGTTCCAGGTACTGGTGGCTATTAAGTCATGTTCACACCAAGGACTAAATTAACGCTGAGATGCCTCAATACTTTCAAGAACAGTATTAGTTGAATAAAGGCTGCATAACACAAGCATTAGTATTCAAATCTGCCATAATTTCTAACATGAAATGTCATAACTTCAGGTACTTGAAAGAAAAGATTTTATGGTAAGCTGTTAATACCATTGAATGTATACATATAACTTCATGTAAAAAAGGATATGTGCAGAATGAATCTTCTGTATTTCCATTTGTTCTTTTAATTATTTTTGTTTCATCTATTTGTGATTGTCTTTAAAATTCTGATTCAAAGCTCACCGCCAAATACTCAGGGAAAGCCATTTGCAGCTGCCCTTGGGATAAACAGTTTGAAAAGTGGAAACCCACATCTTGAGTCTGAACTTTTATGTAGTAAAGCTAATGAGAGTATTGTCACAAATTTTAATGGCAGAATAATCAACTCTTGCTGTTACAATGCACTGTAACATAAGCACTCTTAAAGAAGGACTGTGTTCTTCAGGACTGAAACTTTAGCTGCAGCAGCATGCTGCTCATGTCTGAGCTTTGAGATTGCTTCGTTATTCCTCCCCTGAGAATTCAATGGATTTGGTTCAAGCACCATTGAACGTGATGCTGTATTAATTGCCCTGGAGGGTAGCAAGGCCTTTGAACTGTGGCTGTGAGTGATATTTTGCTATAAGACATGTGTCAGCACTTGGCTGGTTAACTCTAGGGCTGGGTTATACAACATGCTGGGACCAAGTATCTGGAAAACTACTTTGCATCCTAATCTTACATCTGTTTTCTATCATGCTGTGAGATTGACTGGCCATTCTATCAGTGAAGCATCATACTGGAAAAGACAGTCTAAGTAAAAATATTGTACTATCAAAGAATATTAAGGATATGCCATCATCTCTTATAGGTCATAAGACCAGCTGGCAGACAGGCACCAAAGTAATACCGTGGCTGCTGCTCTGCCCTTTCCCATTTTGAGGAACAGTCTGTGCCCAAATTGGTGTAGTAGAAACTAAAGCTAAAACAGTTCCAGAGTTTCATTTTTCTCTGCTTTTGGGCATACATTTTCTTTAAAAGTAACTGTAGACAGAATTCCCGTCACACAATCATTTGTCATATAGTCTACTATCATCAGTATTAGAATAGCACCAAGAGGTCACAACAGAGCTTTAAGGGTTGTAGCACTTCCCTAAACATTACAGACTCCGGTTCAGACCTGTCCTCCCAGAAGAGCTTCAATCCATACTTCCATTCCCTCTGAAGATGAGTAAACCAGAACAGTGCACTATAACCTGTGTCCACACCCCTCTCTGAAGTCACTGCACTTCACATTATGAAAGCACGAAAAAGACGAGGGCAGTGAGCATTGCTCCTCCAGCTGAGTGCATAAGGGCAACCACCTGGCACTGAAACACCTGCGCTTTCGTTCTAAGTCTGAAAACAGTTTCTGCCTCACATTTTCCAGGTGAAACATCTAAATTACATCTAACCCATGCTCTGACAATATCTTTGTATAGAGGAGATCACTGTCACCATCTTTAGTGTTGTCCCCACTCCTGAAGTATTTGTTACATGTTACAAATACTTCAAGCTCCCTAGAGAACAAAGGCAGAATGAAAACAAAGACCCCAACCTGCCTGAAGTGCAGGTTTCCAAGATGCTGAACTCTGGCAAGAGCAAGGCGGGCAGTCATTCACCAAAGCAGGAATTGTATGAGCATGCAACATTTCAGTGAACAGAAACATTCTAACAGCTAGAAGCATGCGTGGAGAATATGGGGAGTTAAGCTAACTTGTGGCCGTATGATTTAGATGTCAAAATCCATTTCTGGTGTCTGGAATATTTTTTCTTCTTTCTCTCCTTTTTTTCTTTTCTTTCTCCTTCTCCTTTCCATTCCTCTTTTAGTTTAGTTTATTAGGAATCCTCTGACACAGCAGGCAACTGATATTGCCACTGCTATAAAAAATAAATAAATTCCTGTTTCTAAAAGGCATGAACTACACCTTCCCCATTTATCTCTGCTAATAATTATGTTTGGAAGTAATAATTAATCTCTTCAGTTTAGAAAGTGTATGTGGGTTTCACGTGGATGCACGAGAAAAGCAACTATAAATTCACAAGACATGTTAACATCAACAGATCTAAGACTTTGTACACATCCACTTACTGACGTGAAGCAGAAGTACTAAATAATACTTGACAGGGACCTTAAGATTAAATACAGAAACACTTTTTAATGTAGTATGTCAGATTTGCAGTGTGACAGAGCAACACCTGATGATATAAATATAAAATCCATATATTTATAGTCTTTTGATCTGACAATATTATCCTTCGTAGTGCTCGTAATATGAACCAAGTAATAGAGAAATATTGCTAGCATACCTACATCCTTAACCAACAGAGAGATATGTAACTTCCCCTTAGGAAGCCATATTCAGCATGATGATGGCAATTTTGCTTCTCTGCAAAAGCACAAGAGTTTAGCTAGAAACTTCCCTACAACAAGAAAACACCCATAGACATTTATATTTCATAATTAAAAAGTTAAATAACAATCCCCTGCTAAGTATCTTAAAACACACATTCATCTCCTCTTCTAGGGTCTGGTGCACTTAATGAAGCTGACAAAAAACCTCTCCTTAAAGCCAATGCATAGAAGAGAATGTCCCTCACAAGAGCAAGGGGTTCATACAGAAGGATACTCAGTGCTGTGGCACTTCTTCCCTTGGCCCAGATCCATGTCTGGTGCAGTATTCTATCAGTTCAGCAGCTGACTATCAGGGTCTAGTCTGTTAGTGTAAGGAGAACATTTTTGGAACCCAAGGAATTATCAGATACTTAATTTATACAGAAAAAGAGCTAGCTAGAAGTCTCTAAACTTGCATTGTTGAACAAGGAAGTTTTTCACTATGTATAGTTTTGCAAACATTTGTCAAGTTAAGCCATCAGGTTGACGCTTGACATGCAAATTGTATAGTAAATCTGACAGCTCAAATACTAATGTGTCCACCTAGCTCCATCTTACCCAGTTTCTAGTGCAACAGACTTTTTGAAAGCATCTTTGATACCCATTTGAAATCTAGCTGATTTTTCAGGTTGACATCATATCAACCCAGTTTATTTAGAACTAGCTATTTGAGGACAGCTCAGGCTATGATTATTAATTACTGATGCATCTGACAAGTAATGTTTTGTATTCATATATCCCATTAGAATTTAATCAGCTAAAAATGCTCAACACACAATATTTTTTGATGATTTCAATTGAAAACATTGCCATGCCTGTAGGCCCAAGGATTACTCTAAGATATTCCTCTCTTGCCACCTGCTCCACAGGGTACGTTCCTCCTTATGACAACTTGATACCCAAAGAAGCAATGAGTTAAGACTTCCAGAGCCAAACAAAATACTTGTACCAATCCAAAAGAAACAACTCTGCTATGCTGCAAACAATGGAATAAGTACATCCAAAGAACCAGCATGGTTTACAGCTACATGTGCTGGGAACTGTAACAGAGATCTCAGCACCACACTGATGCTGAGCAACTTCACTTTCTGTCGAGATCTGCCAAAGCTCTTCACAGGACAGTCTCTGCATTTTGTTATTGCTCTGGGTTGTCAAGGAGATAAAGTTTATTTGGAGGATGGGATTTCTGGGCTGCATCTATCATCTCTGAATCCCATTTACACTAGCAGGAGTCCCTTGTAATAGGCAGGTTTAATGTTCCCTAGGAAGAGTGGAAACAACACTGCTCTTAACTACACTTAACTATGTAAAAAGCAAACTGCAAACTGAGGGAAAATACAAAATTGAAACCATTGCTGAACAGGAACAACTGCAGCCTTCTTCAAGAATAGTATTATACTTTCAATCCCCACAAACAGATCAAAATTGCTGTTTTCAAGAACATTTTTAACAGTTACCCTGAATTCACTCATTATTTCTGAATATCAATGACAATGATAATCCAGTTGTCATTTGAGAGACACTGTAATAAAAATAATAACTGCTAAATTGCTTATTGCTTCAACTTTCCCCTTTATTAATTTCTATTCTGATGCATTTCACATCCAGGTAAATCTATTATAAGAAGAGGGAAGAAAGATTACAGACAGTTTTAGAACTGATCTCCTCTCTGTCCCCCACATTCTCCATGTTATTTTTAAAAAGAAGTAGAAAAAAAAAAAGAAAAGAAACTCCTTTCAAAATGCATTTATTTTTAAAAATGTGAACGGTATTTAAAGAATAATGTATCTGTGGAATACAATACTTTAGGGAATTTAATTTTTGAGGGTGTGTTCTAGTGCCAAGACACTCTTAGCAGAAACAGAATTTAGGAATGTCAAAATGCAAACAAAAGCAACCATGGATGAAGGTTTGTCAGATTAATGTGATATAGCTCAGGACAAGCATCTGTCTTGAAAGAAAAGCAATAATGAGACTTTAAATTCACTAAATGATACAGAGCCAAAAAGCTGAAGGCATTGATATTGTAATTATGGCCACAAGATAATTTGTTTCATACATAACACTCCCCTGTTCTCAATTAAGAGAGAAATGCCAGGATACAATATAAAAATTTTCTCAGGGGGAGGTTTCCAATTTTCACAATTTTTATCCATGTTTAATTCTATTCTGAAACTAAAAATGGTTGGTGCAACAAATACAGTAAACATATTTACAAACATAGTTCTGATTTCCATCTGCATTTGGTGGAACAAACTTCCAGTTACCCTAAATGTAATGTTAGCTCCTGACTTTGAGACTAAAAAGCTGTCAGACTGCCCCTCTGCTGCCATCTGTCACACAGCATCAGGATGTAATAGAATATTAGTGGGAAGGTTCAAGCACTACTGCCATACCTCCCATCTACCTCTCACACTGGGCGCCAGCATAATAAAACAGGAGGCATTACTTTTAGAGCACCTCTCATATGTACAGACCATGCAGAGTTTGAAAAACGACCAGAGGAAATACCCACTTCGAAAATAGTTGATTGCTTGAAGACGTGGAAATGCTTTAAGTGATTTTGAAATTTTGAGGGAGGAGGGGGTTGTTGACTACAGAAATACCAGCATTCATACTTTGTTTGTTCCTTATTATTATTTTCATTTTCAGAGACATTGTCTACAAGTGCACGTTAATACAGCATATCTAAAAGAATACACATGTAATAAAATTATTTTTAAAAAAAGTTTAAAAGATACTTATCTATCTCTCTATCCTGAATCATTTCAGCTTGAAGAAAATACGAGTAAAACAGACCACTTTTTCTCAAGTAGAAACAAAAATCTTATAGGTGGCTTCATTCCACAGTCTGAAAGACCTATGTGGGTGCTATTCAAAATCTCTTGAGATCTTTGTGAATAAATTAATTGTTCTAAATGCTGATCAAATCACTGTCATTGAAGAAAAAATGCTAGCTATTGGATTGTTCTCACCAGAAGATATTTGTAACAAAACTTTACATTTTATAAAATCACACAGATACTCCTTGTATTCAACAAATATTAATAAATGAACTCATTACAAGTATCAATGCAGCATAAACAAACTGGACTCTAGTTTAAGGATAAAGGTTCATGTTTTCTGGCCAAAACTGCCTTTTCAGTAGAAATCTCTTGAAATATGAAATTATATTCAATTCTTCTGAAATAATGCATGTTAATGAATGTAGGACTACAGTGTATACGGTGGGCAAGCGCAAGCTTGTCTCACTTATACTGCAAACCAACCAAAATCCTAAAATTCATACACTAGCCACCGATTAGGCTCAATTAATAGAGCCCGACTGCTTTAACCAATACATTAACTGATGTTTAATCTGTTCCACTATAGAAGTAGTTGGCCTAGAGTTGACTAATGCCCCACAGGATTTAAGAAAGAATAGAAAAGTGATAGCCATCTATTTCAAATAGATAATACCCTTAAGAGGATAATTGTCTAGCATGGTGCAGTAGTACTAAGTTAGGAAATCTGATACTAACGTAAGAAAATGATACTGAAATGACAACCTAGGAAAGTGTTGGCTCACATGCAAGTCACCATGTGCAGACATGAAAATTTGACTTGCAATGATGAAACATTTGTAGGCAAGTATTCCTTCAAAAGAATTCAATTGCAGTTCCCCAAGATAACGAATTCTTTACATTGATGTCCTGAACAAACAAGGACCTCTATTCCTGTGCTTTATACTTCTGAGCTAACAGATACGCAGCCAAATATCAGTTTCTATGAAACAGATTGAAGCAAGTGTAAAATTCCTTTTAGAGGAACCAACAGTAGGTTGGTGCTTGAAATAGGAGTAGTAGGTATTTTAAAATATCATCTTTCTTGGTTTGGAACACTGTTTAAGAAAGTTGTGCTGTCCTTTGCTTTGACTTTCTATCTTACCAAAAGTATATTGCTTATGATCAAATGTCAGATTGACATGACTGAGTTATGCTGATCTGCTAATATTACCAGCTTTCCTGATCTGATAAGATGTTCATTTCAAAAATACTTTATCAAAGAAAGATGAAGGTCTCAATGTCCTTCTACCATGTTATTTAACATCAAACATGCTCATGAATTCTTCAACATTGTTTTATTCTGATGTCTGCAGTTCTTGCCAATGAGATACAATAGAGATCGTACATCTAAAAATAATGTTTTGGGGATGTTGCTTTATGGCTGCTTATTTTTATTAATTTTATCCTGGTTTCAAAATGAGAATGAAAATACACAACCTTCACACTGGTTCACTCATATTTTTTGTAGCCCTTTAAAATATTTTCTCTTCATTAGCTGATCTCAGTTTGCTTTCAAACATACATTTTGATGGATAAACTTGACCCGTTAAATTGTCAGCCAATCTGCTAATACTCTAGAATGAAACTTCAACTACATTGCAGAGTAAAAGGAACATCTCTGCTTCTTTAGCCAAAGGGAGAAATACAGTGATCCCCACACTTCCCCCTTCAGCACTGGTGCACAGAAAAGCATATTTGGGCTCTGAAGGAAATATGACCAAGCAGCACATTATGGAAAGGTGAATATACAAGTTTAAGGAAACAAATGAGATATCCTTGAAAATTATCAAATAAAACCATTGTAAAGTCTCGGTGCCTATGCACACTATGGTTTAATTTTTCATAGCAGAAGTAAAAGCCAGAGACTACAGAAGATAAGAAAACTTAGTAAAGGTGACTTTAGAAGGCCACTGGCTTCCTCAGCCACAGTTCCAGCTGGTGCACATCAGCAGAGCTCTGCTAAAGTCTAAAGCACCAGAGGTGCCAGCACAGAACTTAGTATTAATATCAACATAGATTAGCTAAAGATGGGATAACTTGAGAAGTCTAACACTGAGCTGGGTTTGTTTGTAATGCTACCACTTGTATTTCCTACCAGTTGTCTGCTCATGGAAATGTTTGTGTAAAGCTAGATTACAGATCACTACCAAAGAAACAAAACCACATTTAATGAAAAACAATTCACTGTACGAATTCCAGAGTTGTCACAAAGCTTTTTTTTTTTACTTAACTGCGCTTCTGTCCATACTTTGTTATAAGCTACCAAACAGACATAGTAAATTCAAACTCCACTGTTCACAACAGGCATGGGATGAAACCCGAGCATCACTGGCTTACATACCATTATGTATTGCATGTAATCTTAAATTTATAAGAGGTAAAAATACAGAACTTACAAGAGCTCTAAATCTACTGTCCCTGGCAAGTGACTTCTGCTCCTCTATGTCGTGAATGGCATCACAGTTCCACATCTAGCAGGAATTTCCTTCTTCTAGCTGAGAGAAAAGCCATGAAATGATTAATCATTAGCATCAAGATTAATAATTATTCTTGACTGTTTATTCTGAGTTACTAGAGGTAGGTGATATAGTTTCCTATGCCTTATATAGAGCCGAGTATGCAGATTTTTAGCAAATACGTATGCATTTTTTGCATTTTTTTGAATGCATTCAAAATATTTTTAAATTTTAAATATGTAAGCACAGTCTGACAGCATTACACTCCTGGGATGCAATATGTACAATACCAAATGAAAAATCATTCAATTAAAATATTCATTTTCAGCATCTGTATTTTCTGCAAGACCATATTGATTCTGAATTAATTTTCTTTCAGCCATATGAAGTCTTTTCAGCTTTCCTTCCAAAATAGCTTTTCTTTAAAGAAAACATAGTCTAGTAGACTAAGCATAAATCAAAATAGAAAATAAACCTAGTAGAAAATAAGTGGACCTATTTCAGTTGATCCAAGAAATTGTTTAGGCGTGTACCTTGGGAAGTAGTTTATAATTTCTGGGTTTTCATAAAGAATTAAAAAACCACAAATGTTAGTATTTTCAAAAAATAGAAATCCCCTGTTTAGACTGGCTTCTGTGCTCAGCATTACATACAGTAACATATACAACATCAGCTAAAAAAAAAACACACTAGAACTTCACATCGTAGACAAAGGCAGATTAATTCTCACAATGAAATTATTCATTTTTTCCCCAAATTTCACTAGTTAAAAATTTAACAGCGCTAAGGCTCCGCTGACAGAAATCTAGGGTACTCTTTTCACGCATAACGAAACACATAGCAAAAAGTCTGCTGGCTCACATAAAGCAGAGGAATTTTGAGGACCCAATTCTAATAATAATCTGCCATCGTATCAGAATTACTATATAATTAGAATTACATAAAATGCAAATGTGATTTCTTGGAGTCATCAACAGCAGTCTGAAATGCTGTTTATCTGAAGACATGTGAAAAACAGAAGTGCTCCCCTCACAAACTACACAGCACTGAATTTGCCATCTATCCAGCAAAGCACAGTGAAACCACAGTTCCTTACAGAAGATGCCCTATTTAACAAGCAACACCGTGAACACACAACATGACTAATATGCCTTCCCCCTCTCCTGATAACTGAGCAAGGACATGTAAAGAGAAGCACGTCTGAGAGAATGCTGGCACTCACGGTCCCCTCAGTGTCAAGAAATTATCAGAAATATCTACCACAGGGAACTGGGCAGATAATGAAAACAAAAATGATCTGAACCTCAAGGATAATGATAGCTCAACGTCTAATTACTCGAGATGAATTTTTGATGACACCTCCTCCAGCCAATTAGTTTGCTAGTCACCAAAGAGTGCTTTTGGCAAGCAAGGTTAAGCAGAAGGCTGGAAAAATAACAAGGGAAAATAGGACTGAAAATGCTGGAGCCAGAGGGGTCCCAGATCTCCAGTCACTTCTCTCAGAGACAGGAGTTGCTCTGTGGCAGCCAAGAGAGTTAAGATGGCTTAAAACCAGAGTGAAAAAGGATCGGCACACCTCCCACAGCAGCTGTGAAAGGCAGGCATCCTGTTGAGTATTACTGTCCAGGCAACACCTGCTAACAACAGCCAGCACTGCTGCCTCTCCTCCAGTGCCAACCTCAGTGCCACACACAGCTGCTCAGCCTGTTCTGCTATTTGGCACCTAGAGAGCTCGCACAGAGAGTCTGTAACGTGATATCCCATCATGTCCTCTACATACGTCTTCACAAGTCTGGCCCCTGCCACAGTCTTCAAGGCTTTGTTGACTATGTGAAGGTATGCACATTCATCTCTTGTGACCTGGTCTACAGCTTTGGCAAGAAAAGATGAAAGGAAACCAACGCTTTGGTTGCTGGTCAGCAGTAAAGTAAAAAGTAGCAAATAAAAAGTAGCTATTAAAACAGTAGAAACAAGACATATGAAAGGCCCTGAACTGCAGATATATAAAACAGCGTGGCTCCATTAAATTCCTCTTGAGCAGTTCCAAATGCCAACACCAATGACAGCTGGAATGTAAGTTACACTTACCTTTCACAGCCCACTTTGTCTTTTCAGAACATGAGGTTGCTATGGAATTCATTCTTACTAAGCTTCTCAGATATTTCTCTAGTGCAAAGGGAAAAGGGACATAATGACTGCTGGAAAAGACTAAGTGAATTTTCATTCATTTGGATTTAAAAACTTGACCAGTTCAAAACTGTTTTTCTGTTCTTAAAAACAGACCACTGCAAAAAAATATATATATATATGTTTGTGTGCGAAGATGGAAGGGTGGGAAAGACAGGTTGATAAAGCAGGCTTGATTTCTCTTAATTTTTCGCCTTTGAATTACAGCTTTGGTCAGTACAGCTCATGTTTTTGACTTGAAGCCAGAAAGACCCTCTTTTTTTTAGTCAGAGCCAGTGTTTACCATAGTGAAAAAATATCCAGCACAGCTCTATCTTGTCATTTTCACTAATCCTACTAAATCCCACTGGGATTATTTTTTCCTTGGCTATAAATTTGTTCTCACCCAGTAACCTACCACCTGTTGATCCCAGTTATTTCCGAAGCTTGTTACAGATAGGTTTAGTTACGATGGTTTTTCTCTGTTCTGTGAAGCAGAAGCACTATCTGATATTTGCACAAAGCATTGTTCATGCATTCTGAGAAGACACCTTGTATGCTACAGAGATGTTTATTTTAGACTTTTCTGTAGCAGGTAAGAACAGTGTAGAAGAAGCACAGAAGTACATAGAGGACATAAAAGCAAAGGTCTCAAGTCTAGAGAAGGTCTGAGTTGTAGCGTATTGCTCAGTGCAGAATATAAACAAATCAGATCATTAGATTCAGACTTGCTTGATTGAAAATGAATTTCTGCAATTCCATCAGACATTAATATTGACATTTCATGATATTTGAGAAGCTATTTACACTCTGTACACTGGACATACACCAGACAGTTTACTTTCAATGCAAGCAGCTGGTTACTCATTTGTGAAGCCAAGATGGGATGGTGCGGTCAGCTTATAACCCTTAAAGACTACTGAACTAGCACAATATCAAAAGAGCTCCTGAGACTGCCTCTACTGTTTGGGTTTGACTGCAGTTACCACCTGAACTACGTTTTCTTATCAGACATACTAAGCAAATAAACCATCTTATGCCTGGTACGCTGGCCACATATGTTAGCTGTATAACATAGAACAATTTAAACTGGAAGGCATCCTGAAGAGCAGCATCTTGCTCAAAACTGAACTCCACGTTAGATCAAGTTGTTCATGGGCTTTTCCAGATGGGTTCTGTTTTCAAAGACAGTGATGGCACAACCTCTCAGGGCCCTGCTCCAGTGCTTGACCATCCTCATTATTGGGGTGGAGGGAGGAACCTCAAAAAAAAAAAATATTTTTTACAGCCACTCTTACAAGACACTGCAGTGATAAGATCTAAAACAAACTAATGAACTGTGTTATGTTTGAGTATCTTCCTGCTACACAGTAAAGACTCTTCTTGCTAGTGATGGCATGAATTTAGAGTTACTTTACATCTGAACATATTACAGTAGCTATGGCAAACTCATGATGAAAACATACACCAGTACAGCACAAACATGGTGTCACCACTGTCACACTCAAACAGACTATCTATAGAATTAGAATTCAACCATCCTTTTTTCTTTTTTAATGCAGATGTAACTGAAAACATTCATGTGATAGCTTTACCATAAGGCCTCTACTTTTCAGTTATCCATAATTTAGAAAAAATTGTGTCCCTTTCAGACACTTTCATACACTAGCGACCTTAGGACAAAAACATGATATCATTGATTTGTTTATAATCTAACCTTCCACAAGAAAAAACAAATTAACAATTTGAAAAAGTAGTCATTTGATATAATTCAGTTCAGTTATGTTTATTTTCAAATAGTGACTTGAGTACGGCTGATTTAAACCAGTGACAAGCACTGTTTTCTGTTGTGTAACTAAACTAAGGCTAAATTAACAAACTCCTTCAGTTTGTAATCAGGTTATAAAAATAAAGAGCAGCAAACAGAAACCAACCTGTTTGTTTTGTAAGAAATGCATGTGCTGTACACAAACCTTAATTAGACCACATAGTAAGAGACTTTTATAGATTTTTATAGACACTTTTCCAGACATGCTGTGCTCCTGATATTTCTTCCCCAAGCCCCAATCCACACCTTGCTAAATAACTTTTATAAGGCTAATTAAATAGGCTGGTGATTCAGTAGTAATCCTATTAAAGCAACAGAATTTTTTGAGAACTGGCTTTCTTACTACATCATCCTCCCTCCTGTCTAGTAGGATTCCATAAAGTGAGCAACGGGTAAGATCTTAGGACACTCCTACAATGTAGTTTCCAGTATCATCCTATAAATGCTTCACCTAGTTCTCTATGAACTGGATTGTCTACACAGTTCAGTGAAACACCAAAAAAAGGATACTAATTCCATTGCCAGAAGTAGTATGGCAGCAAGATTATTGCGCTGCTCCCAAACAAATTGCATGCTTTTCTGCTATACTCCTCCAACTTACGTAGCAAGGAGAAAGCCAGCATTATTCATTAGAAACACCATCTGAAATCTTTTCTGTCTAAATTTTATTGAAAGATAAAATAAAGCTCCATCACTGAAATGTTACTGAGAATTTAATAGGGATCTATAGAAATTACCATCCAAATAGAGGAATTCATTTGAGAATGATTTATTTCGTTTTATTATAGTATTGTTAAATTTAAGGAACACTTCCACAGGAGGCATGCGAGCCCATTAAAGCTGATAACAAAGCTCCTACTATTGAAATTGAAGCCACAATTCCCTAAGATGACTTAGAAACCTTAGAGACTGGTTACAATTCTCTGTTCAACTCTGCAGGCATTTTCTGTGAAGAATAAAACATCGGAGAATCTTCTATAAATGATTACAAAAAGCTGCTCATGTTCGAGGATTACCACCTGTCTGAGAATTTCATTCAGTCACAAATTCATAAGAATTTGTGTCTGTTGAATACTCCACCTGTTTTATCAAGGTAATGCAGGGATCTATGAAAGACCAGAGTCAGTCATTCCCACTCAGTTCCAGCATTAACATGGCACGTCTTGGGAACACACCTTATAAATTTGACTGTTCATAGCAAGTTTTTGCTGCATTTACACAATTAAGAGGATTTTTCAGAATGAACTCAATATGTTAAAATAATTACATGAAGGCTCTTGACATTCTGGATCTAGTTGTGCAAAGGGGCACAATTACAAAGGCATTGGTACCATGATCAGACATTAGCATCTGAAATTCTACCTGCTATATAACTACCCTTACATATACAGAAAGTAAAAGAGTAAAGTGCTTAGAGTATTAATACCAGGCTGAAAATACCACTATCCTGGAAAATCCACCATTTTTTCAATGCAAAATTCTCTCTAGAAGTAATATCAAAACAGGATGGCAATTATGGTTAAAGCAAATTAGAACTTTGTGAAGATCCAGGGCCTATCAACTGGCATGGGTGCACAGGCTGCAGCAATCTTTTCAATTAAGAAGTTTAAAGATAAAATCCACTTCCCCATCTTCATCAGTAAAAAAAAATCCTGCATTCTGTAATGGAAATTCAGTGTTTGTTTTTTTGTTTGTTTGTTTGTTTTTTCCCTAATTGAACACCCATACTTAAAACTCAAAACATGATTTGTCTAGTCTTTCCTGGATATTCTAATTCCTGCTGCTTTGCTTTCATTAATATGACGTGACTAGTTCCTGCAATAACATCGTACGTAGTGGTTCCTCAATGACAGTAGTCCTCATCTCTAATCTTGAGCTGAGAAACTAAAAATAACTAGAAATATGTAAGTTCCCTGCAAAGTTCAGTCCTATCCCTAATTTGTGGTTTGCAAGTACTGTTATGCGTTGGACCACAACCACTCCCAAAATAATAAGACAAAGTCCACCTTGCATGGTTTTCTGAGAAAGCACCAGCCAATGAAGAGTTAAGCTGCACAGCAGCGAAGCACTTCCTATCTGAGCAATCCATACCACTAAAATAACAATTGCTCTTATTTCCACCCTGCTTATAGGGAACCAGCAGGCCTTTTACTCATTATTATTTATTTCTTTGATCTTCTCTCCCCTTGAACCTTACTGCACTTCCTTTTACAAGTTTTCCAGTTCTTTGGCAAAGGTGTACATATCAACACCATCTGGCTGCATGCAAAGAAACATTAGTACATGCCTCCCTTAAGACAAGCCTGCTGTGCTAGCCATGAGCCACTGACATGATTTCCAATTCTACTCAAACACCATTGCTCGCATTGCTTCACTAAAGAGGGAGCGAGGAAAAAACCCAAACCCTCAACTGGATCTATAATGGCAGGGAACGTATGTCTCATGTTTTATGAACACAAAAATTCCAGGCTCAATTATGTGTTACTACTAGTCTCTCTGCCTGCCAAGCCACTGTTCTGTTTCCAATAAATACGCAACAACATAATAAAAGCCCAAAGTACAGACCCTATATTTTGCTTTTAAGAACTACTTTATGCACCTTGAACCATCATAGGACATCTTAGGAAGTGTATTGGCAAACTTTGCAACTGTCACTGTTTTACTAAAATATTTAAATAAACCAAATAACAATAGGCCCTATTTACCATTCCGCCAAATGCTGAGCAACTCATTCTTTTCAGCTGTAGACTTATGACAAAATAAGATTAGGAGTAGCACTGTTAAACCAAAGCCTGTCATTTGTTAGCTTCCACAAATACATATTTGTATGTCTAAATATTGTAGGCAGGCCTCCCATGACAAATTAAAGCTAATGGAAATTGTATGCATTTCCTAATTCTTGGAATTGAGATAATATTAACACTGCATGCAATACTAAATGAAAGCTTGCTATGAGCCTTTTAAGTACAGTGCTTTCTTCATCTCAGTACCTTTGGCTATGCAGTCAGTTCCAGTTTATATTCAGACACTATTCACTGTTAAGCTGCTTTGACTAATTAACCAAACTGAGCATTACATTGGTTGAAGTGTCATAATCTGTTCATGTCAAGCTCAACTCTGTCTAATGATTTTGTTATAAAAAAAACCCTCAAATACAGACAGAGACAAATATTTTAAGCGCTGCTTTGTCAAACCCCAAAAGGTTTGAAGCTGAAGCCTAGTCCACATAATCTCACAGCACGGGCCTCTCTACATACTTTATCTTGAAGATACATCAGATCAAGCTTCTTGCCACTCTGGCTGTTGCACAGAGTGCAGAACTATAATTAGACCTTCGGAGGCCTTAGCTTGAGGACAGGTAATGGTGATTTTTGCCTACAAGTTCTAAATGAAATATATTTGAAGCTACTTGAAGTGATTTGTTACAGGAACAAAACATTACAGAGAAGACTTGCAGTTGATGCCTGGATGTGTATTTTGAGGTCTGCATCTTCCAAAGTAAAACAGTAAGTTCAGAGGCTGACTCTGCTGCACCAAATTTCTGTAATCATGAGCGTGCTACAACCATGCACCATCTTGACATAACACCAGTAAATAAAATCTGCAGACAGCACAAGATTCAAAAGTAACCTGCTTCGCTCATTCAAATACATCCATATACATTCTGCACGTGTCTGTGTAATAGTAATCAAAAAAGGATGGAAATCTTCAGACTGCTGCAAAAACTTTACTATAAAAGCAGAGTTCCTGAAATCTGGTAACTAGGAATGCAAATAAACTCCTAGTCTTAAAAATTTCATGGAAGCTGTTTTAAAGTTTTCCATTAATATTCTCCTAAAACTACAAATGGATGCTTTATACTTATTCTGTAGAAAACACAAATCTGTTCTTTCTCTTAAGATGCAGAGAGAGCGTGATTCAAAATACCCTAAATAAAAATTGAGAAAGCATATAAAAAGTAGTCCACACTCCTGATCCTGAAGACAGATATTGCCTTATTACACTAGACAGTATCATGGCCAAAATGAGAATAATATACCCTTTAATTTTTTGCAGAACAAAGTCACTGACAGTGAATTTGGAAGACAGATACGTACAGATTGTATTAATTATCTTTAGCATCTCATGCTGGAAGTTTGAAGCTTCTTATTCTTTCATTCTCTCATAATTCTCATATAATTGAGTAGGCACCAAATGAATTATCAGGAAAGCAGGCTTAAAACAAATAAAAAGGATGTATCTCTTTCACACTGTGCCTGATTTATTTTAATGCCAGAGGCTATTTTGTATGGCAAAGTCATAGACTGGTTAAAGAATAAAAATCATGGCTTGTCCAGTTTGAGGTAGAGAGTTTGACCAAGACCTGTTACATAAAAGGGCAAACAAGCAGCAGCTCCAAAAATCCCCAAAACGCTGAAAGATGGAAGCTAACAGAGCAGAGAGGGGGATGTGTTAAACTTCACTTGTCTGGGTTTTGTTGTTGTTGTTGTTTGAGTTGTGGGGTTTTTTTTGTTTGTTTGTTGTTTTTTTTTTTAAGTCTAAAAAGATCTGTTGAAGGCTTTTGTTAGAGAGAGGTTATTGGCCTAGCTGACACAGCTAAGCCTTCATGGAAGACTTCTCTCTTTTGTCCCCAATCATTTAATCTAACAGGAAAACTAGAGAGAGTGGAAAAAAAAATCCACTTTTTGAAAACATCTAGCAAAAATAATTTCTAAACTTGATTTTCTAGTAGCTTCATTTTTTAGCATTTATTTCAGGTTTCTATCTCAATTTAACTGCAAATGGACTTCATATCTAAATCTGATTGACCTCATGAAAAAAAAAAAATGCTTGTCCTGGACTTAGTTTCTTAGAACAGCTGAAACGTGTATTACCTAAATACTGAGTTGCAAGATATGTGCTGATATAATGTCAAGGGTGTTCCTGACTCCTGCACATGAATGAGTACTACCTAACACAGGCAAGGTAATAACCTTTACCGTAGACTAGGATCCACTCCTAATCAAAGAAATAATTATTTACTGTAAGAAAAGCATATTAATCAAGGATAACATATATGAGTAACACGTAACCAATGCAATAACACACCAGTGTTTCATACTTCACAAAGCAGATTATTTTCCATCTCCTAAACAGCTCTCTACATACCTACACACTGATGTCATTTACGGTGGGAAATTATAGCTCAGGCAATAGTTGGTTCCCAATCTCTTAATTTCTGCAGTACCAGATGTAGCCCTCATTCTTTGTCATAGTGTCACCTTCCTGGCATTATCTGCAAAGAAGGCAGTCAAATTTATCTTCTGTTTACATCATCAGCAACAAAATTCAGATGCTTTTTGAAAGAGGAAAGCTTACTTTTTACTACGTAGATACTTTTCTTTAGAATTAACAAAAACCGAACTAAACATAGGTTAGTTTGATTCCATGCTTAAATTAAAGGCATTTTAATTTTGAATGAGGTTCAGAGAGGAAATTGATGTTATCTAAGCAACCCACATTAAATTCCAATGGATTAAGTTTCAGATTCATTTTTCTAATGTATGCTTATCAAGAGGTCAAGAGTTGCTTTTACAGAAATAATGAATACTTTGGACAGGTACATATTAATAAGTGCATTGGTCAGCACTGCAGATTTCTTTCCACATTATTTCTGGAAACCCAACCTATGCTGCAATACACATTTAATTTTCTATAGAAACAAAAGATCTGAATATTCACCTGTAGCCTTCTTATCAGAAATAGGTGCTTCAAAATCTTTTAACAGTTTGTGAAAGTGCATTATGTAATTTCTAACAAATTTTTGCTGAAAAAATATGTGAAGAAATTAACCAGAATTAGAAAAGGGTGAATGGAAGAAACATTCATAAAAGGGCTGAGCAAAAGCCAGAGGAGTTTCTTCAAAAACTCCTGCAAACTCCATCAGCTTTATCAGCATTATGTATAATGTGATCAACAACCTGAAAGAACAGGTAGCTGGGCAAACATCTGAAGAAATTTGTTCGGGAGCTATTTCCAGATGACATTACAGTAAGAAAATATATTTACTCTATAAGGTCCAGTGAAGTGCTACTTCCATGTAGTTTTACAGTTAACAAGGTTTTCTAAATGTTTTGAAAGGCCCAAAAATCTTGGCAGTTATAAGGTTGATGGAGTTGCTAGGTGCTTCTGTTTGCAGATGAGAACAAATGGCACAAAAGCAAAAATTAAATTCCTTGTGCATTGGTAGTACACTTTTGCTCAGTTAAGGTTAAAATACAAAAAATAGATTTCATAAATAAATATCCAATATTTCACATATTAAAAAGCCAACTCACGACACACTCAGGTTACTAAGAGTTCACCATCAGAAAAAATGAACTTCAGTAGTTCAACTAACAGGTCAGTGAGATTGGGAACAGGCTATCCAACCAATCTGCTACTTCATCCAGATCTTTCACGTATGGGATTACCAACTGGAATGACTAAATCAGTTATTATTCCTTGATCAAGTTAATTAGAACTGAATTACAACTTTCCAATGGAAAACCTTGTTACAACTCTGATATAAGACTGATGCAAATTGTTCACTGATTCAGCAATTTTCAGTGTGTGAAGTTCTTAAGGTCAAATACAGCTTTCTGACACATAAGAAGTGTGTTTAGAAAGCTTTTAGTCCAACCAAGAAAGGGATATGGATATATTTTTAACTGCACTGTCCACAGTCAATAATGGGATTATCGCTGGGCAAGGGGAAATTTATCTTTTGCTGCACGGTAATTGTGCAAAAACACTTTCAACCTCTTCATCCTCTTATTTCTCTGCGTAGATAAAAAGAGAGAATGAGGATATTGCTGGCAAATTGAAGAACTGGGCGCACCAAAGAATGACGGTGTGTCTTTCAGAGTAATGTTATTACCTATTCTATGTGTTGCAAACCATATTGGCAATTCAGAGGCCACCTGGACTTGCCGAGAGTAAAAACAGTAAATGTGTCTCAAGGAGGAGCTATAACTCATTCAAAAGCATAAGCAAGGTATATACAGTTTTAGAAATGCTCAGATATAAGAAAATAAATGGAGCGTTAAAAAGAAAAAGAAGCTTGGAAGGAAGTGCTCTGTATCTGAACATCCAAAGAAACCCATAAGCAAGTTGATGAGATTCTGATTACTACTTACTGATCACCCAGCATCACACAAGTCAAATGGGAACTTTCGAAGTGGAGATGTCATGAAGCCAGGCTCAAAAAGGAACTGATCAACCTATCAGCTGCTACAGCGCTATATCTACAGAACTTGAACAGTAAGCAGCTCATCTCCTCTGAAGTCTGTGATAGTGGTGAAACACTTGGAAGATAAGGGTAATTCTCTTTGTTTTATTGATTCTTGGAGTAACAGATAACAAAAGTGTGCATGCAAGAAAGAACTTAGGGACAAACAAGGTACTGGGTTTTTTGTTTTTGTTTTTAATATAGTGCAAAAGCAAAAGAGTTTTTTCCACTTCCTTGAATTCTGTGGGGTTTGCTTGTCAGTTCTTCCAGATGTGACCTTCTTAGTGAGGTTTTGGCACCCCAGAATGTACTCACACTGCTATTAGCTAATTTTCAGGGCTTTAGTGGATATCAACATCCCAGGAGGCAAACTTGAGTGAAAGAAAAATCTCTCACATATACACAGACCATGCCTAGAAATGTTCTCCATTAAGGTAAAAAACAAGCTATATTCCACATTTTAGTGGACAGCGACAGCACAACCCATGCCTGTTGTTAAATGTTGCCTGCATTGTTTTACAATGTACAGATCTCTTAGTAATGCTTTACATGTGCACGATTATTTTAACACTACATAATTGTATGCAAATTTGGTGTTTGTGAAAATGAGCAGACTATTAAAAAGGCTAGAATCCACTTCATGAAAGTCTTTTGCAAGCAGCCACCTGTTACACTGCTAAACCTTGAATTTCTGCCAGTGTCACTTGATCCTGTAGCAGTTTCATAATGAGTCTAAAGATCAACACCTCTACACTACATGGGAAGTAGACGAAGAAAGGGAGCTGAGATATAATGAGAGAAAATACAGGAAGGGCAAAGACATTTTAAAGGTTAAAAATGGAACGAGAAGAGGGAAAAGGAGACAAAAGAACTATATGGTACAAAGAAAGGGGAAAAGGATTTTTTTCCACCTTTCCCCTTACTGTCTGTCAGTGCTGTCAAGCGCATATTTTACTTTTGCAAGAACTCAACTGCCAGTTAGCAGAAAAGTGGTCTATGTCACTGTCCTGATATGCAGCTTGCATAAATCAACAGTAGCACAAAGCATTCTTGGTTTAAAAATGCTTCAGTGTGTCTGAAGTCCTGAACTGGGCAAGAATACAAACACATGGAGTCTTATTCTACTGCACATTATTAGAAGCTGGAGTTGCAGTCACTGAGCCCTGCTTTCACAGTACACTGTACATCCTCACTTATCTATCCTCTATTCTCCAAAAACATTTTGTGACAAACCATATCCATGCTGTCTTACCTGAGTGTTCTCCTGAGCTTCAGTAAGAACAAATTCAGCACATAACACTGTGTACGTACTTGCCCTGAAGAAACAGGGCTAGATCTTTAGCTGGCAAAAACAAGCCTCAGCAGAGCTATAGGCAGCACCTGGTGTACTGGGTACATCATTTCTCAGCAACTGAGCTAGGCTGCAGTCAAGGGCAATTTTCACTTGGTTATCCAAGAATTATATAAAGATATTATTGACAAAGTGACAGAGAATTTCTAAGAAGAAAGTAAGTCTAAGCTCAAGGAATGCTGTCAAATTTACTCTTCTCGTTGCCATAACTTTTTTTTTCCATTTAGATTATATCACTCCTTCTTATTATTTTCACATAAACATATCTTTTTTAGGGATCATCTACCTCAGCTGCTTTTTATCACACGTGCTATTATGTTATTCTGTTCACATCATTATGCTCAGGAGACTGTTCCCCCCTCTTCTATACAATCTCATGCAGCAAGAGTTGGAATCACTTCTCACAGAAAATATCTATTTCTTGAGCAGAGCTACAAACTAGAACTAGATTGAAAAGCAGGATTAAGACATTCCCCAGACATAAAGAACTGTGTCCAAAACAGCAACTGGAGACAATGCTATGGACTGATCACAATGGAAAAATATAACGGACTGATGAAATTGCTATGCTGAAATACAAGGGGAAAAATTGAGAGAGACTTTGCTTTTGATAAGCATTTGAAACTCGTGTTTCTAGCCGTGCCCTGTTTTCAGTGTAGCTATGTGCGAGTTCTTTCACCTCTCTACGTTTCTCCATTCCCTGGTTTGAGCACAGTGGAAACAGTACTACCTGCCCTTACAAATTATGCTGAGATCTATGAAAAAAATTATGGTGAATAGACAACTAGCAATACCACATTAAAGCACATCCTGCTAATTCCGGCTTTCCACATACCACTGTTCTCTACACAAAGTCACCTCCAATAGTTGGGCTGTTTGTTTGTTTTTTGCCAAAAAACTTTCAAGTGATTACATTTATAATTTTAATAATGTAAGAGTTTTTACAGTAAGATATTATGCAACCAAGAATTCATTACTTTTCCATTCAGATTTTAATAAAAGTACACTATGAATTATTTAAACTAAATGAAACTTGCCAAGATAAATGAATTTAGTACGTGTTGTGATGCAGTATATTCTGGCTTTAATTGTGTTTGCTGCTTACTGAGTATAGCAATTCACAAAGTCCAGTAATACATTTTTCCACCCTTTAGAAACACAGCCACAGGAGTGTTGTATCATTTTCATTCCTCAGAGATTTTTTCCTTTTTTTTTTTTTTCAAATAAAAACTTAAAGTTCGGTTTTTACATGTTAGAAAAAAAAAATCAGCAAAAATACCAGAAGGCTCAGGAGATTTCTTATACCACTTATAATTCAACTCTGGTCAACAGAACCCAGGAATAATCCCAAGGTAAAGAGTTTTCAGATGTTGCTGTGGTGAGGAAAAACAATAATAATAATAATTTGGAACTATTTAACATTCATTTTAATGTAAAAGCAAGGTCCGAAGAAAGTCAATAAAATTTTTGCCTCTGACATGAGTGATAGAGAAGAACCAATTCATTCCCTAAATGTAGGTTTCCAGCATGCCATATGAGATGGCATGACAGCCAGGCAGTGCTCAAGTTTCACATCAGTCCTGTTTCCATACCTGGCAGTCTTATAAGGAATGCTTGGATGACAAGGGTACCTCATACAGGTCACTGAAGTGGTCCAGAGGGAGACATCTTGGGCTAACTCAGGTTCACAAAGCCTTAGATACAGTTACACGTGATTTACTGATGATCTGCTCAGCCTAACAGATCTGATGGCACTCCTAATAGTAATGTATAAATATATTCATACAAAGGGATATATGTTATATATTTATATATCATATAGAGATATATATAGATTTACATTTAAAAGAATCACACTTTCCATTTACTTGTGCTGCCAAGACTCACAAATACCCCATACCAAAGATTACATTCCACATTATACAGGTAAAACTTGTACAATTCTCTTTTCCAAAGCATTTTGCAAGGTAAATTTTCTTGAATCAGGTTGCAGAAATCTAGTAGTTTTGAGCATTCCTGAGAATAGTATTTTCTCTTAAGGCATTAACGAGCAAAAATTCTTATGAAGTCTTATGCCATTGTTAGCTTTGTGACATGGTGGTTCACTTTTAAGAGAATGGAATACTTTGTAGAGTTCTCACATTTTAATGAAAGTTATGAATTCTCTGCACATTCAGAAATCAGACAATCTAATTCTCAATTTGACCCAGAAATGACAGCTGTATAGAAGTTCTTAATCAAGAAAACCATCACATTATCAGGGAGTAAGCTCAGTTTAGGAAGAACACTGCAACAGCCTCTCAGAATCAATTAATGCTTGTTATCTGAGCTGATGACATTTCAAACAGAACACTGCTAGAAAGCTGGAAGTATACCAATTTTAAGGCAAGCTCATATCTGCTTGAATGAACTCAAAAACAACTTAGTTTTTTTCCCAACAAGCTATGAATAATGCTTATAGCACAAGTCTTAATTTAAAAATCTTTTTTTTAAAAAAAAAGCAGTCTATAAAGAGAAGCCTTTATATTATACAATGATTCCTGAATGTTTCACAAGATGTTAACCTGTGTTCACTTAGCAATCATTCCATTCAAGAAGGCTGATTTAATACTCAGTGCAAGTAGAAACTTCACCACTTTAGCAGAAAACATGGCATTTAAGTTTCTCTTTGGCCAAATTTAATAGAGACATCCTCAACCCAAGCAAAAGTCAAGTTTAGACTTAATATGCTTAACATAACAGCTGAGGTGTATGGTGAGTCAAAGTCGATGTAGAGCAATCTTGCATTTTCTCTAGGTTGTCTTCAGTAACATAGGCAATTCCCTTATAATTACTTCAGAAAGACACTGATACCTCTAGCACATGCTGCTGTATGAGAGGATATATAGAAGAGAATACCATATCCAATTGATCCTTCAGGGAGATTCAAAGGAGAATGAATCCTTGTTTGGAATTTGGCCAGGACGCTGGAGGTCCTATGCCTTTTTCTACATAAAGGGCCATTGGATGTTAACAAGCATAGGCAATCAGGCCCTTCGTCTTCTGTCTCATCAGTAAGACTACCCTACATGTTCATTATACTCACACTTGCTTTAAAATTCTCTTAGCTTCTATTGTCAAAATGCATTCCTTTACTTATTCACTGCAACTGACTTATCTAACAACACATAGGCCAATTCATAAATGAAGAAATGCTATACTGGTAGAAAGAACAGATAAAACAGTTCAGTGTATTCTTAATATTTCTAATGTCTAACATTCCTCATGCTATATGCCTGAGATTTTTTCCCCTCAGATTAGATCACTGAAATCACAAGATTTTATTATTTTTTTTTTTAAGTGACTTCCAATAAGACTAGATTTTTTTTTTTCAATTTACTTGAGAGCCCTGATAAGCTGTGGCAAACTTTTCCAGTTTTTCAGGTGATGTTCAATCTTCCTTCTCTGTTATTAAATCATTTAATGGTACTAAACAGTCAGACAGTTTAGGAGAAAAATCAGCAATAATTATTAAGTGCTTCAGAAGAGAAAATCCTTCATCTAGCAAGCTAAAACTGAAGCATATATATTTTTAAAGGAAAATGTAGGAATGTAAGTAGACAGCTAGTCCAAAGAAAAAAGTCCAGTGGTGTGTGCCTGAACCTCTGTTACATATTATGTTGAAAACAAAAGTCTCTTAAGACTAACTCCAGGGATCTCAAAATAATTCCAATTTCTTTTCCTTTCTTCAGAAGCATGACCATTACATTTTTCAGCTAAAGTAATATTTCCTAAAAGGGCACCAATATATTCTTGCCATACATGCTCCAGTTGTTCTGCGGGGGGGGGGGGGGGGGGGAAATGCATTTTCCAATATTGACAACCTGCAGAGAATATTCTACAACTTTCTGGAAAGCTGTATTTTTTAAGAGGTCTCTAGTTAGGTGTTTTTAAATTTGTACTTTAAAGAAAAAGGAACACACATATTACTATTGCAGCATAGCTGAAAGGCAGAAATACACTAAGCCACACAATTTGCTCAAGGCACCAAAAAAAATCACAAGTTTGTTTTGAAAGTCTTGGTGTTAACCAAGTAGGATCTGGGCTCCTTAATCACATAATATTAAACACATACAAAAAAAGTTAAATAAACAATCCCCTTAAAATAAGGTTCCTCATGTAAAAAAAATATATATATATTTACAGAACCTTAGACTAGAAATTCCCCACTTGGTGCATGTCTGTTCATCCCACTTAGAAAACAGCCTGAGTTTCTAAACCACACCGTGTTTTTTAGCTTTATTCCATCACCCACCTTGTTAGCTCTGCAGTAGGAATGAAGCATGCAGTAAGCAGTAACACTACAGTCACTGAAGGATGCTATTTAAAAAGCAAAACAGTAAAAACAGATGGATTCAGTTTTCCCAATTAAAATATTAAATCTCTGTTTTGTATTAAGTATCTGACACTGTATTTAGAGTTGAAAAAAAATCTATCACAGTTAGATCCTTATGCAGGAGAGACAGGTGGAATTTATGTCACCACCATTTCCTGTGTTCTTTGTGGATTCACCTACATTTAATATTCAAGGAACCACTGTTCTGTAAACCAAAGTTTGTGAGAAGCAACAGAACAGACCAAGGATAATTTTCTTTTCTATTCATATGAAAATTAAGTCCGTTTGAGGCAGCTGTCCTGGTTTCATCCAGGATGGAGATGATTTTTCCTTCCTAGTATCTGCTATGACGCTATTGTTTTGGTTTTAGGAGAAAAACAATGCTGATAACACACCAATGTTTTAGTTGTCATTGAACACTGCTGCACAGAGCCAAGGACTTTTCAGTTTCCCAGTCTCTCATTCTGTCCCACCAGCAAGGGGGCTGCAGGGCACAAGGAGCTGGGAAGGGACAGAACCAGGACAAGTGACTTCAACTGCCAAAGGGACTCTCCATACCATACAGTGCCATGTGAAAAAAACCCTATAAAACTGAAGGTAGCCAGCTGGTGGAGCAACTGTTGTTCAGGAACAGCTGAATATTGGTGATGAGCAATTGCTTGTCCATCACTCCTTTTATAAATATGTATATATAAATATATTGCTGTAATTAGTACTATTTCTTTCTTCCTTTTCTGTCTTAGTAAATACCTTTTATTTCAACCAATGAGCTCTACTTCTTTCTTCCCTCCCTCCCCTCCCCCCAGTTACCTCCCCCATCCTACTGAAAGCAGTGAACAAAAGGCTGTGCAGTGCTTAGCTACCTGCCAGGTTAAACCACAACAGGTCAGTTTACTGAATTACACCACTAAAAGGAGCCTCGAAAGGAAACTGAACGTGAGGGAAATACCTGGCTAGTGTAACACCTCAAGAAGTGGAAAATCTCAGGAAAGACAGGAGTATTAGGATCTCATACATTTCTTGTCACAGTTACCTTCCTCTTAATATATACTGTAGTAAGTTGAACACAGATCTTGTACGATCTCAGAAGTGAAAGAGCTGTAGGTGGATGCAGACAGGATATAATCTGGAAACACTGGGTATTGTAAGTGCAAACCAAGCTGTCACGGATGAGCATCAGACCACTGAAATTGAGTATGCTGGAAGAACTCCTCTGGTCTCATCTATGCTAATTAATAATACGCTAATTAAAAAAATAATTAATAAAAAGTGATAGGAGATGCTTCCTGCATTATGGTCTCTACATTCACAAGAAATTATCTACTAAATCAAACTCTGGAACTTGTATTTACATCAATATAACATCCAGTTTGTCTACTGGGGACTTATCTGCACAGGGATCTGATGCATAGAGAAACTGTGCCCACGCTGTAGGACATTCCTTATTTAAGCACAGACACACTCTGTTCTTATAGATGTATGGGTACTTCCAACACACCCCAAGCACAAAGAAAGCAATATGTGTCCAAAGCAGCTTCACAACTGATACGTAACGTCCTGTAACAAAAACTTTGATTGCATCTGTGTAAGCAGGCAAGCACTGCAATTTATCTGAAGCAACAACTTATCAACATTCTGAACTATTTACACTTACATTGATTGTTATCCTGTACTCCTTGCCAAGAAGCATTTTGAGAGCCCTTTAGCCATCCTTCCCCTCAGCTTTTCAAGAGCTAGGTCAGATGCTGAATACATATAAACAGTCCTTTTGTGCTTGAACTTGAAAGAGAAATCAGTCATCTGTATATGAACTGTGCTACAGCAAAATGTAATTTTTCCCTCTGACATTGTGTTTATGGTTGTTAAGTTATCTTGATTGCCAAGATAAATCTGTTTTCTGTGCAGGCTTCTATTGCTTAAAATGTCAACTGCTTTACCCTTCCCCCTTCTTCCTTTTTCAACTGATTAACAAATTAAGTCAACTCTCTGCTAACTTGAAGAAGAAAAAAACATATTCCTGAAAATTAAAAGTCTGGCACGATTCTACACAGAGAGTCCATTTATCTCATCTTTTCTTTGAAGATGGTTTACAGACTCTGGCAAAGATCCCATTTCAAGTAATGCAAGCCCCTCAAGGGCTCCTGATACTTGAGACTCTCAACCTGGATCCTGACCACATAACTATGATTAAATTGTCCATTACACAAAAGATTATTATTATTTGTATTTATATATTGTAAGAGGAAACGAGCACAAAAATATTTGTATGTTAAACACTGGATAATACTGCCAAATTGAAGTGACTTTGCAAACTATAGGCTCAAGGACCTTTATCTTCTCTACATATTACTTTGTTACTTATTGCACAAATAGCATAGGCATTCAGTACTCAATGTAATGGAATTAGACAGACTATACAGATCCTTAAAGGACAACAATGAGATAGTTTGAGAGATGACTGTTTCAGAGATTTAATCATCACCCATAGAGGCACTATTTGAAATTCAGCATCATTTGTTACAGATAAATGGAAGTGTATGAACTTCCCTCATTTAATCTATACCTCGCATAAGTTCTTGTTTACATTCTCCATATCCAGTTGCCAACTACTATTAGACACAAGCACCTCTTCTTGCTCCTCACAGGAGAAGGCTTTCCTGGTGACCTCAAGCTTCTGCATTCCAAACATGAAGACTGCTGACTTCCCTGTGGCTCCATCTCTAGTAAAATTATTATACCAAACTGCTCCATCTTTCATGGTGTTAGAGGATAAATTGTGTGTGAAGAACTGCATGCTTGGAACCATTTCTGAGCACTGAGCAGTTTTGCAGATGGAGCTAGCAGGCTACTCGAGCTCCTTGGGACACTTCCCTTCCTTTTAACCACAACTTTATTCACTAAGAAATACAATCTTCCTTTTAACAGAGCGTGCTAATAGAAACCCATTTTGTCAGCATACTGGTGTCAGTACAATTGAAGAATATATCAGTTCAATCATTCACAAATCAATGTGCATATTTGTCCTAATCTCTAATGTCATTTCATCAATGCACTCCTTATTTTGCAGTTATTGATACTAAATTCCAACATGATTACAGAATCACATTCTTCACTTTATTACATTTTGAATAGCGGAGAGTTTTCTCCTTTATTAAATTACACTGTATTTAAAGAGTCTGAAAACCTTCTGAAGCATGACTATGGACATAGTTCCATTTATTTTGTTTTTCTAATTCATTACATAGATATTTTATTAGTACACGTATTTTGCTTTAATTTCACTTCATGTCCATTGGGTTACATCATTTCTGCTGTGTGGATACTACTACAGAGCTCTGCAAACTGATTCAAGTCTAAAGTGAAACCAGCTTTTTGCATAGCTCAGGTTTTTGGAAAGGAGATATGGGTCCTTAAGTTACCAGGTTAAAGCAAACATGGGGCAAAAAGCCATGCCAAAACCTGCCACGACCAGTTTGGCTAAAAATCATCTCCATTTGAAGGGTGCTTGCTAACCAATATAAAAATGGATTTCCTATCACTTCCTCAGAAACATGAGCATTTACACAACCAGAGCTATTAGCACAACTCTTATTTTTTCTTTTTCTGCACAGGTGAACACTTACACCCCAACGGGCTTTTGAGGGATTCCTTTTCAACAGCACGTCTTCAACTTATAATGGCACAAACACACACGCCAATGTAGCTGTAACTGTAGTATTGCTGGAGATAAACAGTGACAAACTCATTCTCCTTTACCCTCAAAACAATGACATTAATAACAGGCAAGATACCCTATCACCCCTCCAGAGACGATGGTGTGGTGACTAAGTGGTGGTAAGGATAGTCCACACAGAACAAGGAATGCTTGAACAGCAGCAGAGGCTGGATTCTACTGAGCATGTTACCTTTTCTCCTAGTTTAAACTACACTGAGATTAAATCAGTTTAAGTCCAGATAAGATACCTTGTTAAGGTTGGAACAAAAATTAAATGGATCTCCCTCCCTACTCTTTTCAGCAACTTCGCACTGTCTCCACAGCACTGCAATTCTCCACGTTCTCAGTTAAGTTGGGCAAAGCAACGTAACACTCAAGTATTAAAATAAATTATTTAAAAGATTACAGACTGTATATAGCAAGATTTAAGAGCCTTAATGCTTTATAAATTTCTAAACTACTTCCACCCACCCCACACTGCTTATAACCTTGTACAAAGATTGCATTGTTATAATAGTAGGGAAAAAAAATCTCAGAGTAGAATTTGTTCCATTAGCCCCAGTATTTAAAGTCATTTTTGGAAATATTTGCTCAGAGATTTTGCATTTCTGCTGCCCTCATTTCAATTTGCTTTGCTAACATCTTCAGATGTTGCTAAAACTTGAATGTGGGGTATAAAGACAGTGAGAAGCAATTTACTTTGAAGGTAATTCTCAGTGTCTAGAAAAATATGTTTTTTGCTTTGGAGTTTCAGTATTTTGTGCATTTCTGTTCAGTATTTTTGAACTCACACATACATGAGTGACATAAAATCAGCATGAGGGTTATTACCTCAGAGACATAGATAGGTTCTTTCCTAAAAGTAGTACCATTGCCAATTCATTATTACTTCCTGTAACACTATAAATAAGAAAATGTCTCTTCATGAGAATGACTCTTATCAAGAGCTCGCTACAGAGACCTTCAAAGCTTCCCGTTCAACAGAGTATATGCAACATACCAGATTGCTCTGATTTCCTATGCACATGTAGAAATGTTTGGTACAAACAAATTCAAGGCAACCTGCACTGAAAATGTAAGTCTTCAGTATGTCCACTTGTTAGCTTGTTTTACAGAGGTAAATTAGAGGGATTTAAAGCCACTTGTGCAGAGGCTAATAAATTCCATTCACAAAAGTGTTTTTGCTCTACCTTACATAACTTTCCTGTGTGCTTTCACCTGACATACCTGTTCTAATGTTATGTATGTTATGTACATTTGTCCTACAATAAGGCATTGCTTAATGGTAGAATAATTAAATGTCACTTTTCTCTCATTCCTCTTGATTACTCAGTAAATCCCCAGTAGCAACAAAACCAGTTTCAGCAAAGGGACTGCATGCAGAAAGGCATAATTCAGTATTGAGAAACGTACCTGACCACAACAAACATTCTTAACAAATTTCCATTCTAGTATAAGCACGTATAGGAAGTTCCATATCTACAGAAGAAATAAGTTGTGTGTATATATTATATATGTATAGATAATTTGCATTAAGAACAGTTAAAAACTCATGGATTTGAAGTACTGATTACCACAGGTGTCAGGTAACTTAGTATATCCTGGCTGGAATGGTTACACAACTGGTTTGTAATTTGGGCACAAGACTTGGAAACAATAAACAATGAAAACTTCCATCAGATGAAAACGTTGACTTCTGTCCAGTTGTATAAAGCTAATGTGGCAGGATTTGTAGAAGTGAAAGGGCAAATGCATGAAGGTGATTGGCAGAGGATAAACCCTTAGTATTATTGGTCTGTATGGTTTATTTATTGGGAGAAGGAAGGGGGGGGGGGTAATATTGGGTTTTGTTTTAGTTTTTGTTTCTCTCCTTCCCCTAAACAATAGCACCTCATTCTCTATTGAGGTACTTCTTTTATGCACAGTTCAAGACAGCAGTAAGCTCTTTTTCCCTTTTTGGAAAAGATCATTCAGGATGATCTTAATCTTCCACTGCTACAGGTTTAACTGGGAAAATGACTGGGAAAAATCTCTAGTCTGATCCACTCCTGAAAGGCAAGGAGGGCACCATCGCAGCACAGACCTGACCCCAGGAATTCTGTGCTGTGAATATCTCTACATGCATCCATGGAGAGATTTAATGAAACTGTCTTAACACACAGACTGAAGTTTGCCATCTATCATCAGTAGTTGTGGGAATGCTAACCAGAGGCTTGGCCCACTGGAACCACGTGAAGTCTATACAAACACAAGACATCCCAAAGAATAAGGAGATAGACAAAATGGCACATACCTATTAAATTCAGATATTTATATTACTTATACTAGATCTGCTCATTCTTTGTCACTTTATGCCAAGTTCATTCTTTGTCACTTTATCCAGTTAGGATGCTGTGACAAACATGCAGAACAGAAGGCTGCACACATAGCAAAACCCTCCATGCAATGAGGAGGGAATTATGCTCTGAACACTCTAGCTGTCAACAGAGCTCGAGTCACACTATATACACCAGAAACTTCTGTCAGCAGACACCCCAATTGTTGAAGACGTTACTGCAGCTGTCTTCAGGCCAGCTCAGTTCTCCCCCATATCAGGATCTAGGAATATGGGGATTTTTCCCTTATTATTGATCCCGCTTAGCCAAACCAGCTGCCACCTTCCCTACTGCAATCAGCAATCACTAAGGGCACGCTCAATACAAAGGAAAAGCATGCTGTCTTCAAAGATACAAACCCAATAATGAAAGGAGATAGAAGGACACAATGTAAGTATTGAGATTATTTTTGGGGATAGAGTAGCAAAGTCACACTTGAACAGGCACATGAAAGACAACAGCAGTGAACAGACCTTGTATGGGACCTCTGAATAGAAGCAACTTTACCCAGAAAAGGAAACTATTTCCATATGTACTCTTAATTTGGGGTGTTTCCTTTGTTGGATGGATTATTTTAGAGGCATAGGTTCTGTTTCAGTTTGAGAAATTCTAAGCACATAAGGCTCCCCTGTAATCAGTGGGTTTTTATAACAACATAGGAAAGATCAGAAGCCGGGATGGAGCACATGATTTTTCAGCCTCATTAAGCAAGGTCAGATTCTTGAGGCTAGAATGAACAGCCTTCCCCAGAATTGCAAAAGAAAAGAAATGAAAAACGTGGTTGAATCTCAGTCTAAGTGCTAGATATAAAGATAATGTGAAGATGCTAACTAAAATGGTTACACAGAAATAAGACTTATGTTTTCTAGGAAAGAAAATCAGAAAAACAATTTTCTATCAGCCATTACATTTACTAACGCCTCAGGACACTCAGACTGGCTAACATCAGTAAGGCTGGTGTGCCAAAAATAGAGCTGAGTCAAATCTTTTCTGATTGGTCTATTTAACTTAAATTGTATTAATTGTATAAATGAATAGCTTAAATCTATTCTATCCAACCAGAGTTCTAATACAAAAGCAAGACTGTCAGTCATGAAGTCCAAACTGGTGGGTGTATCTCCATGGCAGCTTGTTAAGCCATTTTAATTGTCACAAGGGGGTACAACTGTGTCACTTGGCTCTCTATATTTATATATCTATCTACCAATGAAAACTGCTGAGAAATCTAAGCCTCCTTAAACTGTATAAAACTGAAAGCCCTGAGAAGAAATATAATTGCTTTGGGAAATTATTCATAACTGTTAAAATTTTAACCATTCTCATTACTTTAATTAAGTGTGGTTTGGGAAACTAGATAGCTCAGGAGATTACTAATCAGCTACCAGTTTACTTCTACTCCAGGTCTAAGACTCAACAAATGGGATGCTGAATTATTGCCTTGCACTAAAAACATGATTCCCTCATCACACTTTTCAGCCTAAGTGCTTTCAGTGCCAGTCCTCCAGCAATCCTGACCGAGAAATCAGCTCCCAGACTACCTTTAAGTTCAAATTAAGTGTATGACAGACAAAGTACTGTGGGAAGCAGAGCAGAGAGATCTTCACTCCCACCAGCAATCACTCTGGATTCAGTTCCATCTTTTGGCAGGACAGTATTTCAGCCCCCATAAAATAAGTGCAAAAAAAGATGGGTTGGGTTTATTGGAAGATCTATTCTTAAATGGAAGTTTGTCTTAATCTACCCATGGCATGAAATGAGCAGATAAGTAAGTAGTTTTACAGAAGAACTTAAAATATTTTCACTTTTCAGGCAACTGAAGAGCTCCCATGATTTCATAAATACTAACATCATAATCCCTTCTTTGTCCCACAAGAGATGGATGTTTTCATCCCTTGGTATACTGAAAGGCAACATCAGAAATTCACCTACTCCCTTCTGGGTTTTGTAGCATTCAGAATTTAACTACAGATGTGGAGTTCTTGTCTTTCAGGGTTTATTTACAGATTTTAATTTTTTATTTTTATTTTTATCAGTTGACTGTGTAATCCATGAACTATAATTAAGGATTTCCAGCTGTTACCAGAAAGTCTGGAATATTCCACTTGCAAGTTTTGAACATCTACTAGTCAACTACTGGTAAATCTAAAATAATATCAGACTACCAGGGATGCAATAGCATATGCTTTAAAGCTGTATTAGCCCTTTAGCCACTACAATGTACTACCACATGTATGAGTATTATAAAATATGTAGGAAGACCTCTGAGCCCCTGCAACATTAAGTGTGGTCAAACTTGAGTACCATCAACTGGTCTGACCACTGGGAAAAGCTAGAAATCCTTGATTTTTTGGCTGGTTGAATTGAACATTTTGTGGAACCTGGAAGACAGAGTGACCCTTTGTTTAGGTAGGAAGCTAAATGAATATGGGCACAGAAGAGGAAATAATTATTCATTCCCGCATGTGCTATATCAATACCTAATTTCTAGAAAAACTTGAGTTCAAAACATTTATTCTGTTTCTTGCAGTATCCACATAAGAGCTACTCCTCAACAAATTTTGAGAAAAAAGCAATTTCAACAGCACAACATCAAAAAAAAAAACAAATCTTTATGGAGCACTATGGTATTTAGGTTTTTGAAGACTAGTTTCCTTAAAAAAAACACCAATCCCCATTAAAACCAACCAAACAATATTTAGTTCAACAAGATCAGCTAATTCTGAGTTACATGACATGATCAGCTACAGTATTATTTTATATACCCCTCAGATGTTCCTTCACCCCTCTCCACACAAAGATCTGGTAAAAGACTTATTTTTCTTTCTTTTTTTTTTTAAAGTACAATGTTCTAAGTTAAGAGATTGGAGTCAGTTAAGAGTTTTCCCATCTACAGTTTCAGTGAGAGGGCAGTAACTGCTCAAAACTCTATTTGGTCTAAATGAACTCATTAGCTAGGGAAAAAGTATATCTTTAAAATAAATATGAAAAAAATGTAAATAGCTTCAGAATAAACATGAGAAAAATCTAAACATCATTCTTAAGAGACACTTCTGAATTGTTTCCATCACATGAAGCCATGATAGGTGCATTCCAAAATCCAGCCACTGGCTTAAGATAATTTTGTTAAGACGATGCACATATGTTCCCAGTGTGGGCCACTTGAGTTTGAGCCATCTAGTTTATTATTATTTGTCATCTGATTTCTAGTCAATATTTCAAAAGAGACATAAAACAAAAGCAATCAAGAGCTCCTTTTAAAAAATACAGACATGTGTAAGCATCTATAAATTATTTTTTTCTCAGGTTACTAAGTACAGTAATTCAAGCTTTGGCTGTCTGCCTAAAACTACAGTTTCCTTAAGTTTTAATTCAAACTTTCATCTATAAAATTGATTGTGCCATTAAAATAAAAGTGACATAGTTACCAACTACTCTCTATAATTAGATACTGTTAGGTCTTTCCTGTTACTTGAAAAACATTCTTCATTTAATATACAGAAAGAGGCAGTGTTGACTAATGAGCAGCTCCATTACTAACTTTTACCAGTTAGCAGTAATAGTTTTATCAGAGCTGCAAACACTTTTGAATAGCCAGGTCTTTGTTTTGAGAGCTGAACTGAAATGTTCCAAATACAAGTAAAACTCTGGGGCCCATGCGCAATATGGATTCTTTGTTCACCTCCTATATGGGCTGAGAGAGACAAACCGAGACATAAATGGTCATTTGTTCTCATTACTGATCCCAAGCAATATTGTGAAAGAATGTGGAAATTAATCTAAGTATCCTGGCCATGTTCCAGCTTGGATAACTACATCCTCTCTACCTTAAGCACCCTCTATTTCTCTCCACTCTCTATTTTCATTTTAATAAATTACTTATTTCCCCAGTTATAAAACACTGCTTAGTGCTGATGATAAAGAATGACTACCACATTTCTCTCTGAGGAGGGCTGCAGAATAAGCCTTACCTCTCCAGGTAAGCCAAAGCAGGGAGGTGCCAGTTTGAAACAACACACTGCACCTTCATTAAGTAGGAGAGTGTTCCAAACTGGAGGGAGAGTTCACTGACACACCAAAGAAAAAATACCAAACCGAACAGCACAGGCTTTGTTCGTGGTTTTGGAGCAATATTTTCATCAGACCGAGTTTAATTTCAGGCTGTGGGTGCAAGGGAGATAAAGGCACTGATCTCTCTGGTGACAGAGAAGATGACAGAGATGAGGAAACGGTACAAAGCTTCATCAGGGAAGGGTCAGGCTGGGTATTAGGAAAAAGTTCTTCTCTAGATGATTACTGGGCTCTGAGCAGCCTCCCCAGCAAAGTGATCATAACCAAGCTGACAATTCTGAAAGCGTTTAGAGAACACTCTCGGGAACATGGTTTGGTTTTAGGTGGTCCTGTACGACAATACTTGTGGGTCACTTCCTACTCAGAATATTCTATGATTCTGAGAAGTCCCATCAGTCTATGACCCTGCCACAGCTTGCTTCCCTCCACCTTCTGGCTACTACTCACTCAGACCTCACAGCTGAGCTACTTCTCCAAATACCTGTTTCAGCCAACTTAACTTTAATTGTCATAAACAGCTTAATTAACGTTAGCCTTGCTAACAGCAGATCAATCGCAATGACTGGACCGGGGTTAGGAACAATTACACAAGCAGATGGCAGATATCAGAGGTCCCTGTATTCTTTTGGAGTGACAGATATGGTCCTGTAGAAGCTGGCGCCTTTTTCCAGTTTAGCTGCAGCAAGAGAGGGATATATCCTATCTGCACTAACATGAGAGCTTGTCTTTATCCTAAGACATATAAAGCAGGATGTCACTGGCATTAAACTGGAAACATCCACTCGTAATCATAAAGCAAAGTTCATATGATTGAATTTACACAAGGATAATCCAGCTACCCATAAGGGCACAGAAATACTGAAACATGAAGATCAAAGTACTACATGAAAAGATAGGACTTCCGTTCAAACAGGGACCTCCACAAAAATTTATATATCTTTTAAAATTGAACTGAAGTTCTCTATTCTTGATATATTCTATTAATGCTAGAAAAAGTATTAGTAGGGATGGAAGTAATTATCAAAGTTGAACCACAAGAAGAAAAAATAGAAGGACAAGATCTGAACATGCAGCATCCAAGATACGACAGGGGTTCAGCACAATTAGATATTCTGTTCATTAAACATTCAACTCACATTTTCAGAGAGTGAACTACGTACCCATTTCTTACTCAGTTTTCTGGACCATACTTACTGAATACTCTTGGATACACGAAGTTAGAGAAGACTGCACTCCTTGTTTTGATTGAGAGGTACCAGTGGAATGGAGCATCACAAACCAGAGAGGAAAAGAGGTCACTTTTCTTCTTTTTCTGGCTGAAGCAGAGCCAATCTTTCCATTCCTCTCCAGCATTTGCCACCTCTCACCAAGCTTCATAGCAAATTCAAGTTACACTTTAAGCTTGTCAAGTGACCAGCACCTCACATCCACTCAGGTTTTCCAAAAGATCACAGCAACCAGTTTTATTACTCCAAACCAGAGGATAACCTGGATTTGTTAGCATTATACAAGTTAATATAAGGAAAAGTTGAAGGCTGGAGACAATAAAGCTTGTCCTAGCAAAAGACGGCTAATTCTGAAGCTTGATTGCAAGGAAAGAAGATTACAAAATAAAACACCAAAGAGTGAATTTAATAGGATAAATCACTCAGTTTCCCCCATTTAAGTCTACATTTTCCCTTTCTTTCTTCAAAACAAACTCCCAAACAATCCACAAATCTCTAACCAGAAATGGCTCTGATAATTCACATTTGCCTCTACCTTTTCCTCTTTGGCCAGACCTTTCTTCTTTCAGCACAAGTAAAACATTCAGTGACTGGTGTTGGAACAAAATCAAGGCAAATCAAACATTTGGGGCACCTCTGGAAGGAAGACAGATAAAGGGAGGAGGGGAGTTAACTTTCAAGACTATTAAAAAAAACTTTATGAATCCAGTATCATAGGAAATGTTCACTGGATGCACATCCTGTCTCTGGCTCAGCTTAAGCTCTCCACAGGGACCAAACACAGCACATTAATAATCTAAATGACAGAACTGGCATGTAGAGTCTTTGTCTGAACTGTATTCCCTACTCTCTTCTGTTAGCCTGGGGACTCACAGCAAGTGGGTTTCTTCATCTATCACTCTCTTTTATATATCCACTGGGCTAAAACTAGCAAACAAAAAAATCTGCTTCAAATATTTCTCTTAAGTATGATAATAGTATCGTAGCTTAAACAAAGATGTTTCTAGCTTTCCCTGTTTCATATAATTTACCTCTGCACAAAAATTCTATTCTGTTAATCAGAAATAATGTTTCAGCTTCATTGATGTTTTCTTTATTCCTCTGTATAACTTTATCCAGGGCACCCGGTTTTGATTTGCTACGTGAGTGATCATGACTGAACAGACAGTTAACCCAGTCTGTAGACTATGACGGCAATCCAGTTCCTTTAACCGTTCTTGCAGATGATGTTATCCATGCTGTCATACAAAGAAAACTCTCCTATATGAAATCATAAATGTCCGAAAGCTGCTTCTTAACTTTGCACTAACTTTCTCAAGGAGCAGCTAAGATGTTCTAACTATCTAGACTACTAATAAACACCACCAGAGCAGCTGAGCATTTAGCAACTCTTAATGCAGTTACTCCCATCACACCCCTGAAGTAAAGCAGTGGCACAGTGTACCACTCGGATACAAGAGACTGTATAACTTGTTCAAAGCATTCACCAGGACCATGGGAGAGGCAAGAGTTCAGTGATCCTTTGCATGCCAGAGCTCACTCTCCTCCAAAAACAGCCAGGAGGAGCTCCCTATCATCCTCGTGCTTCTCCAGTTTTGATGGATAGGAGAGCTATATACGGAGCGCATAAAGGTTTCCCCTTTATTTTGTGGGCATGAGGAAAAAATGACTGTCATTAAAGGAAACTTTACTACCAGTTCAACAGGTCTGTGAATACAACAGTTTCCTGCATTGTACATCCCTGAACCCAGCCAAAGTTTCTCCCAGACGCAGAAAGTCTGTGAACAATGGCAGATACCATTTAGCCTCTCCAGATACCATTTAGCCTCTCTAGATACTCATTTTCTTTACTATCATTCTATAACTTCTTATAACAAAGAAATGAATCAAACAGGCAAAAACTTGGTTTTACATAAAAGGCATAAAAGATTCCAGCCACAATACAATCTCATAAGAAAAGACAAGCCTAGAGCTTTGCTTTCCAGGCATACTAAGTAGTTATGGTAACTTAAAGTGCCCTGTCACAACTGAAACCATTCACCATTGTACTGAAAAGTGTTCTGTTGTACACTTGTATTTATAGCAGGCTAAGAGCTCCCATCAATAGCCCCCATAAGCAGTTTTCACACTTGTAATATCCAATTTAGGAAGGAATGTTGGTTTCATCTCAATTATATACTGTAATCCTCGATTTAATCCTTCCTTTCAGGTTTTACTGCAACTTACTCTATTCAAACACGGCCTCAGCTGCTAAAGATGTTACT
This sequence comes from Perdix hodgsoniae, assembly GCA_035772895.1. Lineage (NCBI taxonomy): Eukaryota > Metazoa > Chordata > Aves > Galliformes > Phasianidae > Perdix > Perdix hodgsoniae. Next base: position 5,285,214 of record JAPSGF010000037.1, on the reverse strand, counting down.
GTTCAGTAGGGACATTGCAGTGAATTATTTTCTTCTTAGACTGCATCAGACCATTTCAAGGTTACAAGAATTTTTTAAGTAGTTTTTTGTTGTTGTTGTTGTTTTTTTTTTTTTACTTTCATTAAAAAGAAACAAAAATAAAATTATCTTATAGGCACAACCAAGTAAAGCAACTTTCCTACTCATCTGCATCCTACAGCCTTTAACAGTTCTCCCCCATGCCCACTCCATAACATTCCTGCCTTCTTAGTCCCCAGAGCCACATAAGCCCTATAAACTTGAAGAAGTTACAGAGAATTTTTTAAACCAAGAGATTAACGATTGCTGCTGTCAAACTCAAGTTACATTTGTAATGATTTCCCAGCTTTCTAATGCTTTCTGGAATGGGTAAGTGCCAAATTACAATTGTTCTCTTTTAGGAGGGACATGCACTCCAGCTTCTTCTGTGCCACCAATATGCACAACACCTTTGAAACTAATATCAGTCTGTCCAATCTGGCTGAGAATGTGAAGTTTCAAAGCTACTGAGACAGACTGATGGATTAACAGCATAGCTTTTTAAGACAACTACATGCAACTATTAGCTCCTCCTGTAACAACAGTTCAGCCATTAGCTGTCTTTAGATTCAAGATGAGACAGGTTTAATCACATTCCAATTCAATTGAGAAACAAGTTTTAAAGTGTGTGATTGATCAAAGACTATCCAGGCTAAAATACAAGTCTGGATCTGGTTACTAGTTCACCCCTCACTTCTGTATGGTGCTGATTCCTTACGCTTCTAACAGTAGCTTTGTATTCATCTTGGCTTGAAGCTTAGAAAACTATCTTGCCTCCACCACTTTAAAGAGTCTGGTTGTGGGGAAAGCACTACAAACAAGATATATCCTTGCCTCTCTACTTTGTAAAGCTACATGTAGTTTCAGAAGTAGTTTTGAATCTTCCACGTCCCTTCTAATTTCTTTCATTTTCTAAAAGCACGGTTTGTGTTCAACAGAGAAGCAAGCTCACCAAGAAAGGTACCTCTGGTTGTTCTGTGACCTAGTGAAAGTATTCCTAAAATTTCAGATGTGTAATAAATATAATAATGAATAAAAGTCAACCTTATCAAGTTAACATCTCTGTGGCAATGGTGCATCCACTACGTTAAGATCTTGACAAACTCTCCAGTGAGGTCTAGGTTATTAATGTAACATATGACACAATTATAGTAAAAATAGGTACCATTTGATCTTTTTACCCATTGACTTTGTATCCTTCATCAATATACCTTCCAAACACATCTCTCAACAAGTTTCTTCCAGGAATTATCGGATGCGAACATAGGAAGTCATGCAGTTATATCTTCTGTGTATATATTGATTCTGTTTCTCGTGGCTCACTACTGTTAAGCCAAGAGGGAGAACACAGTACTCAACTGGATTTTTGTAGGAGGTCTTAAAACTTCATGTTTCCTAAGAAAAAATGAAGTTTAGAGCATCCAAAAGATAGCAAAGGAAAATGTTTAATTTTCACTGAGCAAAAGTTTGAAAAACTAACAAACTCTTAAAATTTATATATAAATAGAAAAGTAGCAGGAGGAGTGAACAGGGCATCTTGTGATGACAGAAACATGATATAATTTGATATGCCTTAGCAAAGATAAAAAAAAGTACCTATTTCTGATTGCAGTAATATAAAGTTTAGCCCATTCCTATGTAATTCCAGCAAGTTAATTACATTTTATACAATTTATTACAGCACCATCAATGAGTTTGTGTTTTGAACTTATTGCTAGCGGTGAGATTATCTGTTCTAAAGCAAAAATTGTAGAGACGCAGCCAAGCCCAAAAGACTTTTCAGGAACAGTGGCAGCAGTGCCAGCACTATGAGACACCCTGGAGACAAGGGAAGTCAGACAGCAGAAGGACACAAATGAGTATTTCGATCCCTAAAGTAACAAATAGGAGCAATTTTTTACGGCTTACTTTTTCCCTCCAAGGAAGGAAGGAATAACACAAGGAGCGTTAGAGGATGAGACACCAATAAATCTGGTGAAGATTTCTGGTTTTGGAAGAATTTTATATTTAAAACTTCTTCATAAAACTACAGAAGAATAAGGAACTCTCCCAGCCTAGTAAGGATGTAAGCTTTTCTAAGTATCTGAGTTTTCGTTGAGGCTTGCAATGCTAGGAAACACAGTAAACATCAGAATGAAGTTTTCAGACTTATCTTTGTATAGTTTTCCTATTAAGCAGAGCACAAAGAACACCACAACCAGAGACAGGTACCACTGGGCTTAATCCACTGGTTTTACTCTCCCAAAAGGAATTCCCCGTTCCTTGACAGAGCACTAACCTTCCATAATCTTACAAGATCAGGTTACCTTTTCATGCCCAGAAGCTGTGTCCTTATCCTAGCTTCCTTTCATATCTTTTCCCTTCCTGAAGAATCACATTGTTTTGTGTCTGAGCAGAGGCTTACAGTGTATTTTCTCTTCTGAGTGGTATAGGCCCAAAGGGGCACCCTTCACTCAAAGTCTAAGCAACATTCAGCACCACTTTAAAGAAGTATGGCAATGAAAACAGTCATCAGTGATCAATGAAAAAAATATATATATGTGTATGTATGAGAATAAGCATACCTCCTCAAATTAATATGGAGGGGAACTTAAAAGCCACAGAAATATCTGGAATAAACAAGAATAATGAAACAAAGCATGCAAAGACATTCCTTGCAATGCTTATTTTCCTGACTGCTTCCCATACACTTTGTGGAAAATGCAGGGCAAAACTGTTTTAAGATCACAGCATTTTGAGGCAATAATGTAGCTCATTTTGTCACCACTACAGATGGCAGACTGTAATGAGCACATGTTAATGACTACTATAGGTATTCTATACACAGATATGTAATGGATATGCAAGATTCACTGCAAGATGTCAGCAGTGAAACAAACTCTGAGAGCCTTGGCCTCATTTCAGGCTTTGTTACAAGAGCAAAGCTCAGACCTGGTTTTCTCAAAGGTGGACACATCACTTATACATACAGAAAGACTTAGCTCACTTTCTAAATAAAGCAAAAGATTCACTTATAATTTTGCACCAATTTTTCCCAGATTCAAGATAAAGCCTGATGAAATAAGGTTTTTCTTAACTATCATATTCATTATTGAAAGCAAATCAGGCTGAAAAGAAACATTAAGTAAATTAATAAATACAACACACCCCAAAGCTGGGCACTGCAGAAACTGGACGTACACCTACTTAGATTACTCGTAGAGCTCACAGCAAAATACCCTTTTTAGCAAACAAAGCCACACAGAACCTCACATGAACATGCATTTTATTTGTATACAGTCAGCACCGTCAGTACAGCAATGGGCCCTGTCTACCCCAACCAGTCCTACATCCACCATATCGTCTGCCCATACATCAAGGAGGCTCACTTATATCCCAGCTCTGCAGTTGTGCCCAAGCTACAAGTTGTATCTGCTCCCAGGCTAGTGCTTAGATTTCCCCAAATTTACCAAGGACCAGACTTGCTCCCTCTCTTTTCCCCCGGTGATAGCAGCACTACTGCTATCACCTCCCTTCTCTGCTCTTTCAGTTCATGACCAGGTGTGAACTTTAATGAAGGCTCCTGCTTATATAAACAGGACAGGTGGACATCCCAGGTGAGGCCAACCACGACATGTGAGGCCCATTGGGGACACTGAGGCCCTGACATTCCTCATATATACAAAACACACGAGAGTCTGGGGGGGAAAAAAAAGAAAAAAAGATACTGCTTATACTCTTTTCAAAGAGAATATTTTAAAATGACAATCCATGGAATATAATAATAACAGGCAATATAATAATAACAATAGAAACAGCAGAAAGATACTGTGTGGGGATTGAAATTTAGTTTCCTCTGCAAAAGGGACTTACTTTCAAGAACAGTTAGGTGAGATATGGTATAGAAATACACCTGATATGAGAACTGACAGATAATTTGATAAGCTTGATAATCTACCACATGGAAAAGCCAAGTCAAATTTAGGGCTATGCTTTGTGGGATGGAAGTCATTCCAAAGGACAAAAATTTTGTCATGTGAAGAACTGGTATTTGGAATTAATAAATGAAGAGGGATCATTGGAATAGCCTACCAGGTGGGAAACACTTGCAATGAAGGTCAATTTAATTGGCACCAGCTTGATGCTTATTTAAAAAAAAAAGTTTGGCCACTGATCTATTCAAGGATTATGTGGGTGCCTCGTATCCTAAACTTATAACAAAGAAATTATTGAGCTTCTGTAATTTCTGCCTAAAGTGGTGACAAACTTCTAATTATTTATCAGAGTTGCAGGAGGAAAATTAAAATAGTATGAGAATGCAGGCTATCTGTAAAGTCTGATATAGCTATGAACAGGCACTACCTTGATATTAAAGATAGATTCCATCAGTCACTGTAAACATTACATGTTCTCCTTCGCTGAGGCACTGGAAAATGCCAATGGAAACACTTTGCTGCTTATAGAAAAGAAAATCGGGGGCAATAACCTTCTTTGGAAACTTCAAAACATTTATAATGTGGCCACACAACACAAGTTATTTTCAACTTAGTGTGAGCAGTTAATTTTACTTTTTTTTCTTTCAAGCTGCCACAATTTATACCCAGAGGATATAAGCCTGGAGACATACTTCTTATCCACTACCTGAAATCCTCTTGGGGTAACCACTTCTTCAATCCTAGTCTGACAATACTGTGTTTCAAAGAGTACACTGTTCATAAAGCATGCTGCTCCTGCAGCAAAAAAACTCAAGACCCTTAAGCTCTTGCTCATACCTGAAATTACCTCAAATATTTGCAGCCTGTCCAATATAATAGGTTTTCTATGAAAGACTCCATTATAGACAAAAGAAACCTGCACTAATTGTTTTTTATTATCTTAACAATCTTAACATTTCCTCATCTAATAACAGTTAATTTAATGTGCTCCTATAATTCGTTCCTAAATTACTAGTTTGTTTTAAAAAACCCTAACAGTACTGACTTCATGTTTCTACACATTGCTTTAATTATCTGGAAACGTCTCTGAGACTTCCTCGAGTAGATTTTCACAAACTCGTTATTGTCCCTGTATTGGTGTTTAAAATATACTGTAGCTCCGCCAGGTTCATCATCCCTATTATTTACAAAAACCTTGTAACTGACAGCAGTAAGCACAGAGTTCTGGAAGCAAAAAAAAAAAAAAATACTGGATGGCCTCCTGCTTTTAGCTCATAGACCTTCCACTTAAGCAAATGCACTGAGAGTTGGTGCTATATAGGGATGCAGATCAGCTTTCTATAAAATCCAGGGGAGAAGTGAATGGAATGTGCACACAGCCTTGCCACGTTCCTCTTTGCCTGTAGGTTATGATCAGGTGCTCATTTACTATTAAGGGAGATTTACTTGCAAGTCTGGAAAATTAAAATTGTGAGAATAAATGCAGAGCAGAAAAGGATTGTAGTCAGTAGGAAAACTGTGAAAACACTTAGTCTACAACCTGCAAGGTAGAACTAGATCATTCCAATATTAAAATGATTTCTTTCCTCTCTCTCCCAGCTCCACAGTGAGAACCCAAAAGTCTCAATCTAGAATTTGCTAAATAAGACCAAAAGCACATACAGAATCTGCTCTGGTCATGGATAACACCTGTTAGAAGGCAGAGGGGACAGCTTTTAGCTCCATTTTACCAAACAGAATAATGACTGCATTCATCCACCATCACAGCATAACCTCAAGTCTGATGCTCTTGGAAGAACCCTGATCTTGGTGAGGTCACATCTAGAGCAATGTGTGCAGTTCAAGAAAGATAGGGAATTTCTGGAGATAGTCCAGCAGAAGGACAAACAGACGATGAGAGGCCTAAGGCACCTCCTTATGAGGAACGACTGAGAAATCTGTGACTTTTCAGCCTGAAAGAAGACTGAGGGGGGGATTTAATCCATGCTTATAAATATCCAAAGGACAGGTGTCAAGAGGACAGGGCAGGCTCTTTTCAGCAGTGCTCAGCAACAGAACAAGGGGCAACAGTCACAAACTGGAATATAACAAGTTTCATAGATACAAAAGGAAGCATTACTTCAAGAATTATAGAGCAGTGGAAGAGGCTGCCCAAAGAGGCTGTGGAGTCTCTATCTCTGGAGATACTCAAAACCCTTTTGGACACTTTTCTGCGTAACTTACTCTAGGGAACCTGCTTTAGCAGAGGGGCTGGGTTGGACTACAGGATCTCTAGGGGTCCCTCCCAGCCCCTATGATTCTGCAACTTACTCAGTTTCAAGATTTGACAAATATCTATTAACATTTGGAAGTCACTAACAGGGCAGCTAGGAAAAAGCTGCAAGATCAATTCATTATGTATCATTCCAGAACTTGCAAAACAACTCTTAAGTTCAGGTTTGTCAGTGTCAGAGCAAGGCTCTGCCCTACAGCACCTCTGAGCCAGGTGGGAATTCTCTAATTGTCTTCACCAGGCACTGAGCAGTGCCAGGCATGGCTAAGGAAAGCTACTCTTTGTCAGTAGCAGTCTCTTGGATTTTAACCTCAGAAAAACTCCTGACGAAGCTTAAATAGTACCACTTAAAAGGTGTAATGCAAGATGAAGTTCTCAGTTTCCCCTAATTTTCGTAGCTAGGACAATGGCATAAACTCTTTTTCAGTGACCTTCTTAGGACTAGCCTGCTTTAGGAACTTGTATGGACCAGTAAAACAGAAGATGATTATGCACCTTCTTCTTGAAATCCTTGGATAGGGTCAGAGGAGGAAAAGAAATACTTGAAGACAAGCAAGATACATTTTGAGCAGAACAAGTGAAATATATGCACAATAGCATGCCCTGTTATAAGCATTACTGATTGGTAGCATGCAAACACTTGGGCAGAGGCACGCTATGAAGACAGAAATAAATAATGAAATATAGTTCCTTGCTCATTTCTACCTGTAGTACATTCCAGCTTGTGCCTATAATCAACCAAACTGTTCAAATACTCTTATTGTGGTTTGAGAATTTTTCCCCTCAGAACAAGAAAAGAAAAGCATTTAGAGAAACACGAGTCTTATAAACTAACAACCACATGTGAAGATTCTGTGCCAAAGTATCTGAATCTTAGCAATTGATCTTTCCCTATCCACTGAACATTTTCTGGGTTTCCTTCTTGTTTCCACCCTCCTTAGTACTTTTCTTGCTTATTGCTACTAGTTTCTTAACTATTGAAAAATTTGCCCAACTTCTTTGAAGAAGTCACAGTCTGTATTCCCTCCATTTGTTTTGATCTTCCTTAATTCAACTCTCCCAACCTTTGTGTCTTTCACACACTTAAGATTCTTTCCTTCTCTTTTTCTGAAAGGCATTGTTTGTAATTGCCCTTTATATAGAAAAAAGCTTTCTAGAGTTTATCAGCCATGACACTGCACCAAAAGAACTATTTGTCATACCACAAAACTTAAGAACAGAAACTTAACAATGAATTTTACATGGCTGGATTTAGGCATGATTTGTTAAAAAAAATGTTAAGAAAAGAAGCATTACATCACCTTTCTGATAGAATCATTGCACCTTCTAGTCAATAATATGGCTGCATACCACTGGTATGTAGCATGGCACACAGCAAGCAAAGAGCTCTGTTTCATAGGGATAAGATCTATATGGAAAAAAAGAGGATGCAGCAGCTGCTAGAAAGAGAAATGCAACACAGGCTAGGTTTTTTGGCAGCGGATCAGTGACTCTAGTTGCCATTATTAGTTTTTGTTTCCTTTCAAGTCTCCTAAGACAGCTGCATCTCTCCTCAGATCACATGATGGACCTCCGGAGAGCAGAGCACAGGAGTGGCACCAAGCGAAGTTGACTCAGTGATCAACCGTAATCAGGTTTGTGATGTGAGAAAAGTGCTACAAGAATATGCTCTCTTCTCCACTGTCTCTTGAAAAACAGTCATGTTTATGCTTTTTTTTTCTCCATATATAAGCCCAAAAAATAAAATAAAAAGAACAAAAACATTTCAACATTTCCTACAGATTGCTGTCAAGTTAAGAAAAGAGGAATGTTTGAGACTTCGTTCTGGGAAGGGCCACATCACTGTATCTCTAAATTAGACATTAGTGAATATTTAGAATGCACAGAAGCTTTATTAATGCCCAGATATTTAAAGAAATCATGCCAGATGTACTAATATCCATATAAAGTACTTGTGTAGTAAATCGTAGGATCGCACTCTGTAAGACGTGAGCCTTTACTAGTGCCAGTATTCAAATAATTACATAATTGAAATTGGTTTCTGAAGAAGGAAATCTTAAAATGAAATTAATTCAGAATGACTCAAAATAAGAAGTGTAACTTCAAGGTTTATCACTAATAACAAAATCCATTTAAGATCAAAATAAAATAGTTTGGGTCAAGATGAAAATAAACTTTTTCATTTTGAGAGGGCAAGCACATTTTCTCATTCATGTCAAAGTCCAAACCAAAAGCAGCATTTTGAAACAGAACTTTCTTTTGCCTGAAACTACTTCCCTATTTTGATGCTAATTTAGTTACTATTTTTATTCTCCTTTAATTCCTTTTATTTAAAAGAATAAGCAAAATGCCACCGGTCATTTTTTGTGCAGGGCTATGTCACATATTTGAAAACACTCAGAAAAGAACTGTTATCAGTACACTTACTAGTACCTTCCTGGTTATTTTATTCTATAGATAGAGGCAAAAAATATCTGAGGAACAACTTCTGTGGGTAAAAAAAATTGCCAAGTTCAACCTTCACCATTAACAAATGGGAAAATGGAGTGAGATCTTAGGATGAGCTTTTCAGTGTGCATTCTTCACCCACTGCTATCAGTTTTGCTTTAGATCACACAGGGACAAACATTAAAGCCAGTAAAAATCGTTCGTCTTCATCTCCTGCCTTGTTTTTCTTTCCTCTGTTCACAATAGCAGCCTCCCTGGTGTGGGATAATTCCCTATAAAGATCTGTCTTGCTCTCTGCGTCCTATGCTGTTTTTCCCCCTCTTTTCACATCACAAGCCTCCCTTGAGTGGAATAATGCCCTGTAAAAGCTTAATAGGGCATGTGCTACACATTGTCTATTTGTGTTTTAAATGCCTTCCCTAGTGTGGTATAAGACCTAGTAAAAATCTGTCCTGTCTTTATGTTCAGCATTGTTGTTTTCTGTTACCACTGAATTCTGCAGCCAAGCAGCATCTGATCCTTATAAACAGCAGCAACATAAAACAGGTACTGATGTCAAAAAACGAATCTTATTCTTAATTGTAGAACAAAGTACGCCAGTAAGAATAGGTGGGATTCTGCATAAACCACCACCAGTGGCGAGTACTTCAGCTGAAGGAGACCAAGAAACCAGCATGCTATGAATTTGGGGGCAGACATTCAAGTAGCATAGGTGTACAGAACTCACACCTTCCCTCATCCCAGCTTCTGCAAATAACAATAAGCAAAAATTCAAAAATTAAACACAAAGATGTGCTTTATCCACCTAGAGAAAAGAAGAGCATCTGTTCTGGGATGGCTATATCTATTTGCTATCTTTTCCAGCCTGCTGCTCAGGGAACTGACAAATTTAGTGGCAGGACTGTACACAGAGAGCTCTCCATAATCCACAGTAACAAGCAGCCTGGATATGGTAGATGTTGGTAAAGTATGAACTGTACAGGTGCTATTTTTGCAGAATGCAGTATTACGATACCAGGCAAGCTCAGGTCCAAGCTGCTCAACACTGGCTCATCTACTCATGCCATTTCCATCCCACCTTGCTTTTTCCCCATTGTCAGCATTGTTCGAGCTCATTTCATTTTAGCCAGAAAACTTTCATCAACCAGAATTGTAAAAAACAAATCCCAGCAACACAGGAGTTCGATGGTCATTTTTAGTCACATATTACTGCTTTATATATTTTCTGTGGCAGACCAGCATTTATTCTGAAGTAGCTTTCTGGCCGAAGCTAATGAGGAATGAGTGTGACAAATACTGCTGTTAGTGATTGTGCATTTTAAGGCAATTTTAGAGAGCATGATCTCTGTAGAAAAAGCCAAGCACATTTTGCTTCTCGTATATATAACTTCAGTCTCAGTGATAAAGTCCCATTAAAGGTATCCTACCCGCTTGACTGGGGCTTTTTATCTTTGCTAATGTAATGCTACTGGCTCTGATGCAATGTGAATGCCCTTGGACTGATTTAATTGGGCAGAAACCTTTGAAATATGCCACAGGCTAATTCATTTTGAGGGTTAAAACAATGAATCCCTGTAGAAAATAATATATTAGTGGGTAAAAAGATGAATTAATGGCAGTACTCTACAGCAACCAGAGCAGCTGAATTAATAACATAACAAGGTTTTATTATGGCTTGAAAATTACAGCTGTGATGACACTGTGAGTAGGCCAGCCTTCCCCTTTATTGGACCTCTGTAGACACAGTAATCCTTTGGCCTCTGGAGAATTTGTTCTCTCACCATGATCAGGCAAGGTTACTCCATTTACAGGATCATCTCCACCCTTTCTGAAGCACCTGCCCATCTCCCTTTCTTGCATTTCTATCCCTCCTCCCTCCTCCAAGTTCACACACAGGTTACACACCAAAAGACCCACATTATACCCCTGCTTATGCATATCAGCAGCTTGGAATTTGGTCACACTAACTTCAAATTACAGTTTTCAAGGGAATAAATAAACTGTCATTTCTTGCAGCAAAGTAAACAAGTAGAAATCATACAGTAAACAAGCAGGCATAAAAAAAATCCTACATTATACCAAGAAATCAGAAAGCAAATTCTTCTGTCATATTCTGCAGCATAAAGCTGGAACGGTTCTCCATACAAGGACAAGTGACAGTGGACAGACTGCACCGACTTCCTGATTTTTCTAATAACATTATTCAACAAAGACAAAGCTCTACAAGCTCTACTTGTGGACATCTGATTGAAATGTTCATCTTAGCATACCTTCTTTTTTTCCTGCAGCAAGAATTTTAGGGGAAAAAAAATCAGCTACAACTTCCTAGGATAGAAGTGATATGCTGTATCATAGAACCAAAGATAATTTTTTTTTTTTACCATCATTTCTACATATTGCAAGTGCAAGATGAAGCTGCTGAATCCTAGACACATATACTAGTGTTGTCCATGATGTTTTCACAGTGTGCAAGAGCTTTAGACTTGTACAGTCAAGGAAAGAATAATATAATTGAAAAGTACAGTCAAATAGATGTATAATCAAAAATAAACCAACAAAGAGTTAGGCACAAAGGGAACAAGAGAAAATAGGTGGAACGCTTACCCGTGCAGAGGGCTCGCAGTAAAGGGCTCCAAAGGAGTGGATCTCTCAGAACAGATCCTTCCTCCCTGGCAGTCAGCACTTAAATGGGTCTGGAGAGGTGGAGCCTGGCTCCACCCCTTCCTGCAGCACAGGTGAACTGCTTTCACCTGTGCTCCCAGGGCTGACATACTGCTTGCCTCAGATAACTAATCAAAGGTTCAGGCTGTGATTCAACAGCTCCCATACACACTGTTCTATGAAAAAAAAATGGTTCAAATGCAAACAAAACAAGAAATCCACACAGAACATAAGGCTCTAAGAGGTTCTGATCAACACAAGGGAGCGAAGTGGGGAAAAAAAAAAAAAAAAAATCATCTACCATACTTTTTAAGCCTCACTTGTTCAATCTGTTGGAGAGAGGAAGGACCCCAGGTGGGATTAAAGGGGCTACTATGCTTGGCTGGTTTTCGGTTCTGATTTCAAGCTTTTATTGTTTTTGTTAACGTAATTAGCAATTTGTGTAACTTTTTGACCAACTCAAAATAATAATAAAAATTGACAAAAATCAACATTCAGTTTCCAAGCCCCTGAAAGAATGTAACTGGAAAAGAAAGATCTGCAAAAAGAAGCAGGTACTGTGGTGAAAGACAACAAACAGGACAGGCAAAGAATTCAGTGCAATAGCTTTATCCTTAAATCTGAAATTGCTTTCTACCATACTTGAACTTTTTTTACCTCACACACAATGATCACTTGGCTGCATTTTCTGGATATTTCTATTCTATTTCATACACATTTCCTGTAAATGGGGATTAGGCCATTTCAATCATGACCTGCTCACACAACAATTACTCAGGCAAAAGAGCTATTAAAATCAATGGGATAGCTTGGCCCATTTTAGAGAACACAATAAAATTTATTACTGCTGGCATTTTCCTAAACCTGTATTGTTACGCATACTGAAAGGACTCTTTTACTGTGCAGGCATTCATAGGCCATAATCTCATCTGTAAAAAATTGCTGTGTTGGAAAAAGATCAAGATGATTTGGGCAAAAGCAAGGCCTAGAGCTCTCAAGGTGAGAACATGCAGCCTTCTTCGGCTCCAGGCTGTTTCAGACGTATCTACAGTGTCACTAACCTCTCCACGCCTGGATCCCTGCCTGCCTTACACCGACTTTGCTCACTGGGACTGGTACTTCTTCAGTCAGAACAGGGTTTGCAGCACAGATCAACAGGCAGAAGTTTGAGGCATGCATAGAAGTACCCACACTAGTATTTACAGGGGTGGAAAGCAAGCATTGGTAATAACAGCAGAAAAAAAAAGAAGTGAAATGAAGGGCTAGAAACTAGTAATTCACTTAATTTAGACTAGAACAAAATTTAAATTTAAATTTTAGAACAAAATTTAATTTAGACTAGAACAAAATATTTTCAAACAGAGAAGCTAATTAAGTCATTAGAAGACATTAGCAAAGAATGGTTTCGTTTCTCAGTCACTTAAGTCTTTGAATTCTTTACATTTGCATATGTTTCCAGTATATTCCCTTATGTACCAATCTTTCCAGATGCAGCATCACTGAAACAGGAGTGGTAGTTTTAATGCCAAAATTGCCTGTTCAGGCAGCAACATCAACATGGTGTCAGATGCATATTAATGAAGATCTTCTCTCACTTCAGAAACTAAAAGTCTGCTGATTCATTCCCAAGCAATATTCTGAAGATCAAGCAGGAAAACATGCAAATGAAAAATTTCCAGTCAAATTTTAATTGAACATTGCTTCATGTTGTAAATATCAGAATTGAGGGTGTTTACATTGAACATCACTTTAGCAAACGTCCTCATGCAAGGAAATACCTAGGTAATTTCAAAAAACAGAATCATTTGAGTTGGAAGGGACCTTTAAAGGCCATCTAATCTAACTGCCCTGCAATGAACAGGGACACCTACAGCTCCATCAGGCGCTCAGAGCCTGGTGCAACCTGACCTTAATCGTCTCCAGGGATGGGGCACCCACCACCTCTTTGGGCAGCCTGTACCAGTGCTTCACTACCATTATAAAAACAAACTTTTTTCTTATATCCCGTCTAAACCTCCCCATTTCAGTTTGAAAACATTTCTCCTTGTCCTGTCGCAAGAGCCTGCTAAAAAGCCCACCCCCTTCTTTCTTACAGCATACATGTATGTGACTCAAAACTTCGAATTGATAGTAACAGGCCCAACAAAGCCAGAGAGAAAACAAGTTGTCATTTACTTGAGACGGGGCAACAAATCATTAGTTGCTATTGGAAAAACTGTTTGTGTCAAAGCAATGAAATTATATACCTTGAGCAGAAATGTGAGTTTTCCTGAATCTCCCTCAGGCCACTACACTATGAACAGTGCATTGTCAGTTCCCAGAGTGTGGTAGGAGCCGGTAATCTTCAGAGATTACAGGTGAGGGGGCAGGCCTGCCATCTCACACTAAGAAAATGCTTGCTTTCTTTAGCTTACACTTCTCCACAAACACTACCTTACATTCGTTTTCAAGCCATCATAAATTGGACCCTCAGAATCAGGTTTTTCTTTGAGGTTTAAAGGTTGAGTTATCAGCACTCCTTGGGGGAACAGTTGACTAAACTTTTGCATCAGAGTAATCTGGAGTGTTTTGCATGCTGCTTTTGGATCAGCTAGTTTGTCTAATGAATGAGATGTGAAATGAGTTCCTAGGGCTCAGGAGAAAGCTGAAGGACGATTTCCCAGTCTCTCTGAAACTCGTGGCATTAGCCTTGCATACCCTATTGCACGTCAAAGTGTAACAAGCACCTAGACAAACCAATCCATCACCAAACCTTCTGCTATGCATTAGCAGCCAAAAGCAAGGGAGAGGGCTGGATGAATGTTATTTGAAATCCAAGAATTTTCAAAGAAAATAGAGGCTGACACATTAAGCTTTTGCCAGCATAACAGCATCTGCTGGAGTTCTAGTTTTCTGTGCTGAGAAAAGCCCCGTATAAATGCAAGGTAAGATATCCCTAGGGCTATTGGCTGGTTCTAACCCAGAACCATACAAAAGAAACTGGCAAATGCACTTTTCTACCAGAATAAAGGGAGTCCAGACTACGTCTGTTTGCCAGCGCAGGCATGTCAGTATTGCTGAAAAACACTGAAGGTGCTTAAAACTACATTCAAATACTGAACTTTTGCCACAAGTAGATCATTGCAGGGAATGAACACAAACTCAGATTAAAGGAAAAAAGTAATGCTTCTCAGTTGCAAACTGCAAATGCTCTGTCACTTATTTGCATACATAAACGTTGAGCAGAACAACCAGGTGCCACCCTAATATAAGTGCTTTTTATAAGCTATAATATATTATGATTTCCATATATAATGTCCCATATATAAACTCTGAAGAGTTTCCCCACAAATTTCCCAGGCCTGCCACTACCAGCTGAGCTCTTTCCTTCTCATGCAAATACTCTGCAAAAAGGGTGTGAATAGAGCAGGGACCCACAGACTCTTCCCCAGGCCAAACTGGAACTTCACTAAGATCTAAAACAACCCCTAGCTTTATGCCTGTAACACTCCCCATACTGCTGTTCAAAGATGCACATTGTGTAAGAATGCAGGCCTGCTCTGGGTTATTTCTCCAGGGCTAACGCAATTGACAAGGATGAAGAGTTTACAGAATTCATGGACAGTGCAAATGATGGAAGTCATCAGATGTGGGCAAAGGCTCATTTTTCATGTAGAACAGAAGAAACCAGGCATTCAAAAATCACAACAGCATGAGCTTTTGGAGAAAGCAGAGGGAGCCAAAGCTGGCCCTTACTGCAGCCTCAGGTGTTGTGCTTCTAATTACCAGAGAAATTCTTCCTATCAAATGCCATCAGTCATATTTATGCATTGATATTCCTAGATGAGGGAGATAGCCTACTTTTCGGGCAGCATAAAAAAAACAGATTGTGTCTTCACAGTAATATAATTGTCTAAGAAAATGTTTCACAAATAACAGATGATGATTAAAACTTAAAAATACTCACTGCAGCAAAAGTCCATTTCAAGCAGAATGCTCAGAGCTCCCAGTGATCAGCACTTTAAAAAAGCAGAAGCAACAGTAACTGCAACTACTCAGAAGTTCCCCAGCATCTCAGATACACTCGAGGTTCAGATCAGAGATTCTCTCATGGCTTACAGTTTTTTAGTGAGCTGCATTCTGATGCGGAGCTCGGGAAGAAACAAATCACATCATTTTGTGAGCAACCCTGAAACCAAATCCTTTGAGCATTGCCCAACATGTGAACTCTCTCATCACACAGTTCTTCTGCAAACAGCCTCTGTTACTAAAGTCACAGTTAAATAATGATCCTGTTTGTCATTTACACTTCATAGAGATAAACAGATATAGATAAAAATCCATCAGTACTGTGTGGCACCCAACCACTATTCACTAGCAGTAATTAAATCCTGATGTAAAACTGCTACAGATATTTCTCAAAAGCAAGAACAGGTTTTTGTTTTTTCTTTTGCAACCCCACAATGATGAAAACATGACAAGTTCCACAAACCAAAGGAGCATGCATTTCACAGAAAGCTTCCTCTACAATTTAAAACCATGCTATCTCAATTTACCAGCAGCATTACAGAGATAAAACATAACCATTTTCTGGTATCACTATTCTTGTCTATTTTTGCCTTTTGTAACACAGCATGTATCAGGTGAACTGTGGAGTAAAAACACAAGCATTGTGATCATGAAACAAGGCTTACTAGTCTGCATTTCTGTTTCCAAATCATAATAAATTAGCACAGTCACTTTGACTTAGTTACAACTCACAAATCATATCCTCTTGTTATCTTTTGTTAATCAACTATTACTCTAATTACTACTTGTACTTTAAAGCATCTCCTGGTCATTCAGTAGCATCATTTCTTTTTCAGGGTAGGTATTTATATTCAGTTACACTCTGAGTTGCTTTAAGCTGTTGCCGAGCTATGAAATTGTTCCATGTATTTGGGTGCACAAGGGGGATACATTTTGCTTTTCCCTGATTTAGGTCTGCTGCAAAGAGAACCTGTATCTTCAAAACATGTTACTAGCTATCCTGAAAAAATTGCTTGACAAGGAAGAAAACCTCCCCTTCAGTTCCAGAGTATGTATATTTACCGTGGAGTTGGTCATGATAGCTTGTCAGTATGACTGAGATGAAGAGAGCTATTTGGTCTGCAGGGGCATAAATTGATAGCAGTTACCATGTTCAATCAAGAGTCACAGTGGCTACTGGAAAGCAAAATTCTCAGTCGAGCTGGCTTTAATCCAGTGAAAAGCAATTATAACTCAGGGGGAACAGAGACCAGATTTCCAAGAATTCTCAGCACCCCTGGCTGGGGGGTAATATTTTTAAAGAAACAGCCTGGATCTCAGATAAGCACCTGTGAAAACAAAGGGTTTTCCTCGGTGTCAAGAATTTATGAAAACCGGGACATTTGGACTAAATGTCTGAACAGCAACTGAGCTCCTTTGAATATTTGACACATAAATTACCCAGGAAATATAGTGCCTACATAGGTTCCTTACCGAAAGCATGATGACACCAGCTACCACTTACTTAAAACCAGTGCATATCATTACAT
Organism: Perdix hodgsoniae; assembly: GCA_035772895.1. Lineage (NCBI taxonomy): Eukaryota > Metazoa > Chordata > Aves > Galliformes > Phasianidae > Perdix > Perdix hodgsoniae. The sequence goes on along the minus strand of JAPSGF010000037.1, from coordinate 5,268,325 downwards.
CAAAGCAATTGCTACCCTGGTACATATCTTATTAGTGCTTATTTATTATCAGTGTTCAAGAGGTTAACTGCAGCGCTGTTTCCTTTGCTACTGGGCTTTATTGCATGTCTGAAGCAGAGTTCCGAGTAAGCTCAGGCAGCAAAGGAAATAACAGAGGCTGTAGCTCAACAATAAATATCCTCTAAAGGAATATAGCAATTGGGCAGGGAAAAACAAAGCAAATTTCTTCAGGGGAATATCAAGAGAGGAAAACTACAGCATTTACTCTGATGAGGATTAGACAAATAACTCACAAAGGTCATCTGCCTGAGAAATTTAATTTTTCTGTTGCAGAATAACTGTAGAGGGTGTGATCTTCTCTCGTTTGGCATTTTCCCAGAATTCTTCCATTTAATGTTATGGGTTGATTGTTATCAGTTGCTGTGGGAAGTCATTTCTCATTGTACAGGTAGCATTAATTAGTTGCTGCCCGGTCAGGAAAGTTACCATGTAGTACTGCTGATCTATCATTGTATTATCTCAAAAGCATTTTCACTACAGCTGTTCATAGTCAATTGGAATGTTCACACATTAAAAAGCTTTCTCATCACACCTCCAAACACTTGCCGATGTGATTAACAAGGGAAGTAGTATCAATAGGAATCAATCTCTCAGAAAATAACTGCATAGCAAAAAAAGGGGTTGCAGCATTCACAAAGACATTCCTGTATTATTCATCCACTTACCTGAAAGTCTAGTACAACAGTACAATATTGAAACTACTTGCACACTAATAAAGATGCAATAAATAAAGCATAAGGGAGAAAATTTAAGTGGAAAACTATGATGCTAATTAAACAGTAAGCAAACAGCTGCAATTTTCTGTTCACTTCAGTCACTGTGTGTGCTACAGCCCCAGAGAGATGAGGGACAAATGCACCTGCACTCAGGAAAAATACCCCAGATCAGGGAAGAGAAACACCCTGTTAGACTGAGATAGCGCCCAAGCACTGTGCTGAATCCCACTTGGTCTCATGTACAACTCTTTGTTTTGCTGTTGGGCTGCTGTGATCTCCCTGTGAATCAAAACAGTTTTGTGGCACTAATTTGACCTCCCAAATAGCCCTTATCGACTGAAATGAAATTATTTCCAATCAATAAAGAGGCAGATGCGGGGAGGTGGAGCTTCATGCAAGTGAAATTGCCTCTTAATTTTCCTTTGCATTTCACATCCTCTCGGCAGCTTGGACAGTGCCTTCTGAATAGGCATTTGATTTCTGAGGGAAGCACTTCCACACCTCAGTTGCTTTTTTTCTAAACCAGAAGTGAATAATGTGCTTGTTGACCCCAAACCAAAAAGCTTCAGCCATGGCCCGTTACAGCCCAGCATGCAGGAGAGAACAAGGTGCTGTGGAACAGCTGGGCTTCTCCTCATCCAGCCTGCGCCGCACCTCAGGCATAGGCCTGCAGGCCAGGCCTGCCTCACCTCCACCATTACTTTTCCGACAGAAAACTCTCCCCCCTCAACTTTCTTTCTCCAGGGCAGAACAAATTCTCTCATTTTTGCAAAAGGCAAAGCTAAATTCTGCTCATCCCTGCCTGTCCCTGCCCTGCCGGGAGGGGGCTGCCAGTGGATGCCATCACAGCACCTGGGGACAGCCCACCAGACCCTGCTGCCTCTGCTCCACTGTGCTCTTGGCCCCTTAGTGCAGATCACAGAGGAGCACTACATTTCTACATTAGGTTTCTTTTTCTCCCCTCAGATGCCTCTTTGCTCTTCCTTTTTCTGTCAGTCCCTACAGGGTTGCTTGACCTGCCACTTTACTGATGGAAGGTTGCATTGGAGACATTGCTAAAGCTTTTCATCTTCAGCCTGCACAAACCAGAGGTGGTAGAGCCAAAAAATACTGTAGAGATCATTAGGGCAATCCTTCCAGGAAATAAAAGATTGCAATCTATTGCAGGTTTATTGGTGCTTTAATTAATATCTACCAAATCAATTTTCAAGAGTCCCTTATAACCTCACTTAAGATACCATTTGAAAGTTTAAAAGCAGACCAGAAGATTTCCCTTAATATTCAAATTAGTTTTCCTTTTTATTTTCAGTCTACTACTTAAAAATGTATCTTCTATGGAGTGACTGAACCCCTGTTTGCCTTCTGTAGCTATCAATTACATTATTTTGCTTTCATACTTTCCTTAGCTTCTATCTTGCTAAGCACACATACCTACAAAAACACCATATGCTTACCTCTAAACAACAGTCCTTCCAGTCCACTTTAACTCTCTGCTATTAGTACTTCCCAGGTCACCAAGATTTACATGGTAAATTCTCTACCCTAAACACGAGTAAAAAAGGCTGCATTCAGAGATACCAAGAACCCAAGATGCTATCATGACAGAGTGAGGGTAGCTAATCTAGGGAAAACCAGATGGCACTATTCATCCATAGGCAGAGCTGGAGCAGGGTGGGTATGCGACAAAGCATTCAAGAAATAAAAGAAGTCCCATGGGAAAAATCATTCAAATTTAAACACAAAGATGCTTCGGTCATATTTGCATCTGTGTTATCTTCACTTTCTATACATACCAATGAAATTGAGTTTTATAAGATTTTCTTTGAATAATTGAGCTCTGAACTTTCTCTATGTGATCATTCCTGCTGGAATCTGATTACGTTCACCCCATTACAAATTAAATATAGTACTGTCTTCTCTGTGATAATCTGTGCTGTAGATCCACGCAGAGCTGTGCGGAAGTCAATTCCCTTAACTGCATGACTGAATGCAAAGTGAACAAACTGCCTGATAGGGACTGCTGAATATGGAAATAGTTAAGTGCAAGTACAATTCATAAAACATTTAGTCAAATATTTTAAAATATGAATGAGATTTAAAAGTAATCAGAGATTGCATCCAAACACCGTGAAAAAGAGAAAAGTAGATGTTGGAAATATACAGTTTTTGCTTACCCTCTTCCATATGAGGTTAAGTTGGGTTACATAGCATTGGACAACAATCAAGGGAGAAAAGAGTATGAGAGGATGAAGTTGGAGAAAAATAATTTGATTGACTTTATTTGGATGAAGACGGAAAGTTAAAACAGATGGGAGGAAAATCCTACTAGAAGTCTGGACAAGCAGTCCTGCAAGTAGCTTTCTAACCACAGGAGATGTCCAGCCAGGCACAGCAAACCTCGCTAGCATTGCAATTCCTTTCCAGCCTCAGATATATGAAAAGGGAAAATCTGTGCTCTGAATGAAAACTTAGAGAAGTTCTTTCTAGGTGCAGGGCCTAGACTTCTGAGTACCTTCTCTTCAGGATGCCTACAGCTTTTGTGCCTCATCAAGCCAGCAGACTTCACAGCTTGTTTGCTACAGCTGAAATCCTGTTTTAAAGTAACAAATCTCTTCTGAAATGATGCAACAGAAAAACACATTTGGATGAAAATTGCTGCAAAGATTCAAGGCTTTTCTTTCAACAGAAGCAGCCCAGCTGTATCCTGAGTCCAGGCGTACAGATAGATTGATCATATTACTTTGTTCTCCTTCCCTGTTTAAAATGGACACTGGATATGGCAAACATATCTCCCAGGCCATTATGGATACTATAATCTGTAATAGAATACTATTCCCATTATATCTCAAGGGGAATAGAGATAAGACTTTCTTACCATTCTTAGGTGACCATTGTTAAATAATGTAAAGGCAAATGGATGCATTGTGATACAAGAAGGATTTTTTTTTTTTCTGTGACTTCCAGAGTCACATCAGTGGAACATTCAAAGACTTTGGTGCTTTCACAAAGTGCCCAAACCCCAACAGAGGAAGGAACAAACCAGCATCCTCTGGAAAAAAAAAAAGCTCCTGAGCTAGGGTAATGTCAACTTTAATAGAGTTATGCATATGATCACTATGTGTCCTGCAATTTTCTGCCCTGCTCTCCTAGTGGGAGTGCTTTGCATTGTCATTCAGGTCATTCCAGGTTTGATTTTCATTTCTCCTTCCCCACCTCAGATGAAGGTGCCAGATCTCCTTGAAGATAGTAATCAAAACCACATTCTCACTCCCAAACCAAATTTCTTGTCTCATTCAGCCTTAAAAGATAGATCAGCATACCCTACTGTGAGGTCAAATTGGCACAGTTTTTAGGAAAAGGCCTGGCAGGATGAGAAACACCCTGTTCATAACAATCCAGAACCTGCCAGTAACAGAAGCAAGAAGAAAAGCCCAGGAAATCCATAGCAGCTCTCAACTCCTCTCAGGACTGGTCTTGCACTGTGCAATGCAGAGTGGAGGAAATGCTTGCTCGGGGGCCCAGCTGATAACATACAGATTAACCACATGAGTGTGCAAGAAAACAAGCAGGTGCATAAATTCTTAAGCTATGCTATGCATTTTCTATGCAGACTTCTTTCACTTTCATGCTGACAAGCTGTTGATTTTTTCATTTTCAATTATGAACTGAAATCCCTTTTCCTATTAATTATAAATATAGCAAGCAGTCTGCTGTTTAACTTCAGTGCCATACCACTCATACTAGTTACAAGTTTAGTCAGCTTAGTATCACTGCAATAAAATATGTGCCAGCAGGAAAATGAAAGGTTATCTTGTATTAAATAAATACATAGTAACATGACTTCCTAGTGAAAATTCCTGCCAGATGACTACTGTTAATCTTGTAATACCATTAAACAAATCCATGTTCAAAAGGGTTTCTCAGCCTATTTCAAACAGTAAAGATGAAGAAGGAAGTATATCCTTGCATTTAAGGCACAGGTTTACTAATATAATGATCTGACTTCTGTTCCCAGCTTTGTCACATACCATCCAGGTGACCTTTAATAAAACACCCATGTCTCAGAGCACAAAGCAGGGGCTGGGGCTAACTGGGGAATTATAAAACATTCCCCTTTTATAAACAGGTGGGTGGAACATTTGGCAGGAAAGCTGTCACCTATGTGTTTAAATAACACAAGACAGACTGAGATCTCCTAACATCCTAATATGACTAACCGATAAAAACAGGAAAAAAACTATTGTGTTTACCTGGAGAGCAAGGGGTTGCTAAGTGTGGATGCAAGTAAGCTGCTAAATGATTTCTTTTGCTCAGTGCAGTCCAAATGTCAGCCTCTCAGGCAGACTGCTCCATTCTGCAGCTGTGGTGTGCACCTCTGCCCCATGCCCGGGTGCTGCTTTGAGAACCTTCTCTCTTCCTCCACCTTTCCCTGCCCTTCCCTCAGGACATTCACTTTCATCTCTTTCCTACCCTCTTGTTAGCTCTTCTCAAGACTGTAAAGGCTGCAAGAGGTTCATTTTGGACAACCTCTGACACTCCTGGAAGTTATAAAAAGGTGTCTCTTTTCTGCACAGGCAGATTATCCTTCATTTTTCTTAGGACTGAAGTTTTACAAGAACTTGCTCTAACAAACCTTGTCAGCTACAGGGATCAACAAATCTCTGCTGTCACCAAGTCTGTCTGACCGGCCTCTTTTTCAAGGAGGAAGAACAACAGGAAGCCCAAACTTACTGTTTACTGCAGGAAGGAAGAAAACACCTCTAAAAATTGAGCCCTGCTGAAAGACAGGGCAACACCTCACAGCTACAGCAAGTCCAATAGTCAGCATGCAGGAAAACAAGTTTGTCTTGAACTCATGAATTGACAAACTGGTTTCTTACAGTAATTATGAATCATTATAAACTTCAAACTTCTAACTCATTATTATATTATTAACTGCTAATTCAGCTCTTCTTTCTTGTCTTCTGTCTCTTGAGAGAAATAGAAGGCATTTCAGTGCTTGGAACCCATCCCTAATGGTTGATTATTTCAGTGCTTATCCCCAGGAGCGCCCAGTAACCACCTCAAATAGCATTATTACTCTAACTTAGAATGGTATTAGAAATTCTGTTAATCCAGCAATCCTGGGGGAAAAAAAAAACCCTGTATGCAGATACTAACTGTCCACACTGATAAGGAAGTGCTCATAGCAGAAATATGCTTGCATACCTATCATTCCATTCTGAATATTCTTGGGCAGTGTAAAGCTGCAGCTTTGTTACAGTCTTGAAATGGGAAATTAAATATTTACCAAACAAAGGTAGGTCTTCCTGGAAATACATGTTTATCTTCAAGCCTCGCCCTACCTCTGGAAAAATCAGTGTCACAGAGCAGTTGAATTCCTGTTTGAATGAGAGTATTGTCAGGTCCATGAGTCCTTCTACAACACCTACAGTTCACAGCACCACATACAAGGGCTGCTCCGAAAGTAATGCCTCCTCTTTATTTTGTTGGCCCATGACATCAGAGGCTGACATTAGCGGTATGGCAGTAGGGGCCGAACCTTCACACCAGTATTCCAGTGCATTCTGTTGCCATGTGACAGATGACAGCAGAGGGGCAGTCTGACAAAATGGCGTCTGACATTGAAGTGTACACGAAGCCAAGGTGCGTCACTGAATTCCTCCATGCACTAAAACAGCACCCAGTGACATTCATCAACTCACGCTGAACGTTCCTGGAGAGCCAGCAGCAGATGTGGACACAGTGAGGTGGTGGATGGAGTGTTTCAGCAGTGGTGGCAGCAACTGCAGTCATTTCCACTGGTGCAGAATTTTATGAATGTAACATGCTGGCTGCTGTTCATCCCTGGTGAAAATGCATAGCTAGTGATGGCAACTGTTGAAAAACAGTGTTTCGTAGCTGGGAATTTGCTCTATCAAACAGTGTTATTGTGCTCTCTGCATAGAATGTAGTTTCCATGGAAATAATTAGGAGGCATTAACTTCAGAGCAACCTACACAAATGTACAAACACACAAACAAAACCTATTATTTTTACTAAAAGTGAATGTATTTTCTTTAGAAAATTATCACTTAAGTTGAAAGTAGAATCTATAATTCTTGCACTTGAAAGCAGCATCACAAGATACACTCACAGAAGACTCTTGTCCACTGAAGAAAAAAAAAAAAAGAATACTTTCCAGTAACTTCTGTGAAGGGAAAGCATGACTTAAGAGTGAATTTAAGTGTCTATCCCCTATACGCTCAGAAATCCAAGTTCCCGAGAAATCATACAGGCAGTCAACTTGAAGTCATGGATTTATAAAGGAACATTTCTAATGAGAGAAGCCATTTGGGTTCTTCCACTGTTGATATTCTTTCGTACTGCTGTGGAGGCATTAGCTGTACTTGGGGCAGACCTGGTTGGAGATGCCCCAGAAGGCTTTTTTTTTTTCCCCTCTCTTTTTCTTTTTACTCAGGACCCATCTCCTGCAAACAGCCCATTTAGAGAACACTAAACTTAATTGCAAGTGCTTCTCCTCTCCTTTTAAAACGAGCAGTAGCATGCAGTACTTAACCCCCCCCAAGCAAAAAAAAAAAAAAAATCAAAAAACCAACAAACCCACCTCAGTTCCAAAATCTCTATTTTCAGTGTAACACCCTAAACTGCAGTACCAATATAAACATATCAATTACAACTCAGGTACAGCTCTTTGAGCAACTGGCATAATTATAGCTATACATCTAAAGATTAAGCATTAGAAAACTGTTTTATGTGCTGCCGGACAGGCAGTCTCAGCTGCAGCACATCTCAGACCAACCTTCATACCTGAACACACTCATGAATATTGTGTGAAATAATCTACAGCACAGGCCAAACAGCAAAAGATCAGCTGCAAGAAAGCATCGCTCATTTAAAAGCGTTAACGCAATTTGTCATACTTCTTCATTTCCAGCACCCTATGTATTTATCCAGATACATCCCTTAAACAAAGTAGCTCAAGTGGCACGCAACAAAGTGCTATGCTTATAAAGCTGGGTGAAAACAGAGAGGAAATGAACCTGGTTTATCTTGTTAGGAGTGTGAGCTTCAACTGCATCAGGTCACAGCCTTGTCCACCTGTACCAACACTTCTGTAATTGATTCCTACAAGCCCTCATACGCTATGGCTTCCAGCTCCATTTAGATGCAGATGTGGACTAATGGAAGGGCTGTACATTTCTGAACCGGGGCTGAGGGAACATATTACTCTCCCATTCAGTGATCTGAATGCTTTTATTCTTTTCCCTAACAGCCTTTATTTTGTTGTGTGCATTTATTATTATGATTTTTTTTTTAATTTAAACAACATGGGGCTTTTTCCATGCTAAGTTAAGAGAGGAAGGGGGAAAAGAGCTAATTATATCTGAACTGAAGTGTAACCATGGCCCCATTAAATAGGTAGCAGTTATGGGCTATTGATCGCAGTTCACAGGAAAAGCTTGTCATGTAGTGTCAAGAGGTTAATGTAATTACAAGAGCGGGCAGCAGGATCAGCTGTGTCCTCAAATAGGCAAATAACTAAAAGCTGCTTTAGAGACATATAATGTTGTCAAAGCATAAATAATTCATCCCAGCATTCGAGAAGAAATTACTGCTCTGTTTCAGCATATTATTCAGCCATTAAAATCCTGCCCTTGTAAAGTCTTTTGATGTAGTCATATTCTCAGTTCTAAGAGCAATTTTGGAGCATTCAGCTTTTATTAAGCCTTATATTGTGCAGTTATCAAAGTATTAAAAAGGATATGAAATGGACTTACAATTTGTTTAATAACTATGTTGCAATCCAGATAAGAAGGAGAGAGCCCTGTGGATTTATGGAGTGCCTGTGCAGAGCAAAGCCATGGCACGATGTGATGGAATTCTCCAGCTCCCTTAAGCTGGCCCAAATTAAGTGGGCTTCAGCTATTTACTAGCACTGATAGCTGCTGCAGCCTTCAGAGCATTTGGTGATCTATTTCTCAAGATCCAACTAATAGGACAACCGCAGGAAGCATCAGCCCAGCTATTCTCCTGTTACAGCCTCTCAACTCTTTGCTCGCCCTTCTGGAAGTCTTTGGCAATTGGAAATTGGATGGCTTTCACTCTTCACATCTATAGTTGAATTGTGCCTTGTAGCTTTTTGTAGTGTCTACAGTTGTCTACATTTGCTGTCAGGACTTGTGATGTCTACATATGTTAAATTACAGCAAGACCCTAAGCAGCTACCAGACCGCAGCCAGTCCGAAGAGGGGCAATTCAGTGAAATAACAGAAAAGAGAGAGAACTGACATTGTGTCACAAGGAACAGCTCTCTCCTCAGCCCTCCTGTTCATCTGATGCACAGACACTTCTGTTACACTGCCTACCTCCCCACAACGCCCTTCACTAGCAACACCTAATTGAAATTGGATGTGCTCAGCCCACCTACCCACAACCTAAGGTTTGCCGCAACTTTGACAACATAAGTGAAATTAAAAAACATTCAGTCTGAACACGTCACTTTGCTACCTCTAAAAAATTTTCTTCTTTTTAGATAGCCAAACATAAAACAACAGCCACCAAACAAACCTCACGACCAATTACTCATCTGAGAACTTTGAGAAGAGATGTGGCTTGACAGAAAACAGGCTCTCATTTCAAGCTGACCAAAAAGCGGACCCCCAAAACACAAACCCAGCCAAGCTTTCCTCACAGTAACTATTTGCCCCATTTTCCTGCCAGAGGCTGCCCCATATCCTGCCCAGCTGGCATGGCTGGGGCTGGAAAATGGAGACACCAGCCCTGCCCTCCCTCTGCTCTGTGAGCAGCACTGCTGCAGGAACACTGCCAACATCGTGAAGTCTATAGTGAGCTTTTAGATAACGATGGCTGTGAACTACTGAAAGTTTATCATAAAATAAAAGGACAGGCTGTATTTGGTGTACAATTACAGAAAACAACCAGAATGAAATACTACAGCTCTCAGGTCACCACTGCCTGTGAATGGCAGCAGCCTGACCAAGAAAGGAATAAAAATTTAGTTACAGAGCCATTACAGGAGAAAAAGGGGAATAAAACAGAAACTAAAGGTGAAGCTGAGCGGACCACAGTTGCAAAAAGAAAGAATTTCAGAGAAAAGATTCATCAACAGAGGAGAGCGAAAATATGAAGAAAGCAGAAAAAAAAAACACACATAACCTTACAGAAGTCTTTAAAGCACCACAATTCTGACACATCAGTTACTCTTCTGGCTTGCTGTTGAGAAGAAAAGTGTAAAGTCCTCCCAAAACCACTATTCAACTTACAAACAGGCCATCCCCAAAAGGAAAGCATTCTGATAACAGCACTTAAGGCAACAAAAAAAAAAAACTGTTTTCTCCCCAGACCACCTCTCTTAAACAAGAAGAAAATAAGAGTCCTCAGGATGAAATCTCAAAACAATCAAATTGGTCCTCACTGTGAATGTCCTCATCTCTGAGCTTTGTACACTGCCCTTCCTTTACTACTTCTCAAACTTGGTGCTCAGATGTTTGCTGTGTTGTGAAGGGAGTTTGTCTTGGCTTTGTGTGTACACACAGTGTTGACAGGGGGATTTTGATGTTTCTCACACTATTTCATTCATAACCTGAGGATGAGAGCCCAGTTTACTCCTAAAGGAAATTGAATTCAGTGTCTTAAACTCACCACACATAAATAAGATCATTCAGTGTGTCTCAATATTCTGTATACATAATTTACACCTCCATATTGTTAAATAAAAGAGGAGACAGCATTTGAAACCACTAAAACAAACACAGCTTTTTGATGGTTCTGCAGTTCCAAACCAAAAAAAGTAAAGGAAGAAAAAATAGGAGCTTTCCTACACTATTTACCTGCCCTCCGGAATTTGTATGGCCTGCCCTGGGGTAGCTCTGAGATTTCAGTTCTGAAATCACCCTGTGATTGACTCCATGAGGTGGAGGTTTATTCCAGCTTGGAGATGTACTTGTCCTCATTCCAACCAGTAGAATCAGCCCAAAAGAATCAGCCAGCCCATTTCATGACTTACAGCCTTTGTGTTCTGTGAACCTACCCCGCGATAAGCAAAGATTGATGCCTGCTTTTCATGTGTGCCACCTGGTAAACATGAGACTGATGCACACGCTCCTGCGTTTGCTTAGCAGTAGCTCAGCAGTCTGCCATGACTACATGGAACAGAACTTCTCATTGTCTCAAAGCCCTCATTAGGAATGAAGTAAAAACCTGAAGTTTTCACCTGGCTTGGATTAGAAAAGTTGGCAGCTTTGCACTTTGGGATAATATCTTAGGAAAAACATAGATTACCAAAATGAGACAATCATATTCAAAAGGTTTTTGTCCATTTTCCAGAACGCTAGCTCCACATCTACAGTTGATGAAGCAGTCTGAACCATGCCTCCTGCAGGGGAATGGTGCTGAGCTGAGCTCCTTGCTGCCAGGAGCTTCACTCAGCAATTGGATAACAAAACAGGCAGGTTGAAATCTCTCCTCTTTGAAGGCAATGATAAAACTCCCAGTGGGGCTGGGATTTAACTTGAGGATTACAGCTGCTGCGGATCAATCCACTACCAGGTTTAGTGAAGTTAGGCCAATTAACACCAGTCGAGGGCACAGCCTCTTCATCCTATCCAGAAAGTAATAATATCCATTATTGTGTTTCCCCGCCAGTGCTGTGCCATTCTTCTTTACCACAGTTTTCCTCTCTATCCCCCACCTTTTCTAGTTTCCCAGTCCTGACCCTTGGCTTGCAGAGCCCTCTGAAGCTTTAAAAAATATTTGTTCTCTGAGAAGTAATAGAAAGAAAAACGTTTGGATTGTTGGCTTTGTCCGAAAACTGCTTTATTCACATCCAATTAAAACAAAGATTAAATAGTAATCTCTTCATCTTCAGTCAGGAAAGAGCTGGGTCCTTTTAAATATACAAATCCAACAAAATAGCACAGACTGCCAGCCCCAAATCAGATGTGCATGGAGGGACGTATGCAACACATTATGAACATCTGCCCTGCATCTTGGGTCACATCCATGGACTTCTCAGGGCCACTGTCCGTATTCTGAACTCTTTAAAACACTAACACACAACAGACTGCACATTCTTAGCTTATTTTTTGCTTCAATAATTAGTTGTCAGCCCTTGGAAGCAGCAAGACTGCTTCTGGTAAGTTCTTTGTGATACCAGGCAGTGTGTCATTAGGAAAATAAATCACATATGGGAAAAAGTTGACTCACCCAACTAGCGATGAGGGTCTCTGGTCCCAGAACACTCTAGAAGCAACCTTTGTCCAGGAGACGTTCTCCCTTCAGAGGCCAGCTCTTAAATGAGCCCAGGGAGGGCTGGACCCTGGGCCCACTTCCTCACATGGGAGCACAGGTGAATTGCTGCACCTGTGCTAGCCACCTCCTCACCAGCTGCTCAATCAGCAGCTCAGGCCACGACAGAACAGCTCCCCTACAGTAGTAAATACAGTTGCGTGTACTCTTAATTCATTAGAGCAGAATGAATATTGTTAATGTGACTTCACTTTTCATTATGACAACTATAAAATCATGCAAGTTCTCTTTGAAAAAGCTGTTTTCGACATCCTTATATTACATGTACCTCCTCTCCTTATCACCTCCTCTTCCTCAGCTCCTGTTTCCCTGCTGTGCCCCGCTCTGCCCAGTCATCTCCTTTTGCTTCCAGGCAGAGCTGCCTCAGCACAGGATGCAGGGCAGGGTGCAGTGCATATCTGTACCTGCTTGCCAAGCTGGGGTTGAGCCCAAGTGCAGGAAGACAAACTGCACCAGATTTGTGCTATTCAATATCAGGCAAACCCTGGCTGACTTCTAAAACCATCTTTAAGGCTGCTTTGCACTTACAGAAATCTGGCCTTTGGAATATGAACAGGGGTTTTTCATTGCTTTTTCTGTAAGTGATGGTTTCTTGCTTTGATTGATTGAGGCAGCATAAAAAAATCCCGTGCAACTCAGTTGCCCAGTCACACACTGGGTTTCAAATAGCAATGCATCAAAGAAGACAGTTCAAGAGCTGAATGCTTGGCTGCACTCTTCAGCAAATCCATTAAAACAATCCGGTTTGCTTTATGAAATGATACATAAACAAACAGAGCAACAGCGTATATATCATATGCCAGCCACAAATGAACACAGCTGAAACTTGGCTTCTTCAGCTGCATTTCACTTGAACTAAAGCCCCAGAATGCAACACAGAGACCAGGGAGAAAAGGAAAAGGCACCAAATGGAACAGATGAAGCCGTGTAGCTCAGCTCACCCCAGCACAGCACTGCCCCAGGTAAACACACAACTGCAGTTCACCTCATCCACAGGGATAAATGCTAATTCACAGCATTACATGTGGAGGAGGCATGCTTTTCTGCACAGACTCAGACATCACTATGGGCACAATTTGTTCACAAATAGGACCTCCAGTTGCTCAATTTAAGATTCCATATGTTGTTCCTGCTAATAATGAGAGTTTAAAGATTATGAGATAAACTAACTTGTCATTTCTGATTCAAAAAGGTAAGCTCATAAGTCTGTGGAAATCCCTTTTTAATACGAGCAGAAAAGGCTTAGCCTTGACATAAGCCTATTCAACAGCAAATAAAAATTAGAATCAACAATGAAAAGGATGGATGGACACCAGGTTTGTACGCCAGCAGGAAAACAAGGCTCAGTGCCACGAAATCGGACGGTGACTCGGGACACTGGGAAGCCATGAGCACTGAGCTGCTAACAGCTGATGCCACAGATTTCTTGGGAGAGGAGAATTTCAGTAAAACCTGCAGAGCACACCAGTGATTCTGCTGGCAGCCGAGCCAAGGCCCTTGCTGTATTTATTTCTCTATCTGGTTTCTTTGATCAGTGCCCTACGTATCTAACCGTGGGGCCCAAAACTGACTGTATGTACTTCTGGAAGACAAAACCATTCTGTTGAGCTTTTTCTCCACCACTGCAAACAACAGAAACTTGTTTCAGTTGGCTCAGTGTTTGACAACAAACAACTTTAAGAGGAGGGAATGCAGACAGTATCATTTTATAGCACACAAACTACAACCTGTAAAAACAACATATCCCTCTCCTCCCGGCCAGAGAGGCTGCATCTGTGGCTGGCACTTCAATGAGATGTGCAGCAGATGGGTTACACCTGGGGTAATTCCTGCAGCTGGCAAAGCCTGGGTGCACATTGGCCATTAGTGGCCAATTCACCTACAAAGGCAGTGCTGAGGGTAACTGGTTGTGTTTACCCTAGATGCAAGCAAAAACAATGTAGCTGAAGTCAGGGTAGAAGAATGGTGCAGTGTCAGTGGAGTGTTCATCTTTTCTCCTTAATCAAACTAGCCCTAAGAACAAATAAAAAGCAGTCTCTGATAAATCAAGTTATCAACCAAATCTTGTAACAGCTGTAGTTATTACAAGCAGTGATTTCACCCATGACCCAAAATACACAGATATTTTATAGAGAGCCTACGTGCCTGCAGGATGATTCACTTAAAGATACTTTAGGGGTAGATGATGCGAAGGTGCAACGACTGAGAAACTATTTAAAAATGATAGAAGTTACAACTAAAAGAATAACCATCAACCTCTACCACAGTAGGCAAAGCTTCTATACTGAATGAGAAACCCAGCTCCACACCAACACAAAGCAGCTCTCGTGTTAGGGGATGAATTCTCCCACAGAGATCATAAGAGGTTCTTGAATTTTCTCTGAAGAACAATCTAGGGAATTTTCTTCTGAGAAACTTAACTGTTAGCAGTAGGAAACAGCATATAATTTTCTACATGGCAAAGCATTGAATATCCCTGTAGCACTGCCCAGCTGTTCTCCTGTGAGTGAAGTCTCAAACTCACGTTGTCTTGGACAAAACAAGGCAACCAGGAGATACACATACAGGAAAACACATAACTTCAAGAGAATGCAATACTTTATCAGAAAGATGTCCTCCATGCTTCTGAATTCAAGCCCTGAACTTTTTATCTCTGTAGAGCACTTCATATATTAGCCGTAGAGCAATCAGCTGCACCTCTCCAGGGCATGGCTAATTCAAGTGGCTTTTCCTTATTTATCATCAGCATCATCACAGAATGAAAATGATGATGGAAATGATGGGCACCACAGGTGACCCTGCAGCACTCCCACTGCACCCATTCCCATCCCTTCTTTCTCAGGCACCCAGATACCCCGTGTCCCACACTGTGCTCAGCACAGCCCCAACACTCTGAGTTCAGCTTGAACCTCAGGGGCAGTTGGTGGGACTTAACCTTAGGTTTCTTTAAATAAATTAGGGGTTACTTCTGTGAAAAGTTATCCAAGGTGTTATTGTTATCAGAGGAATGAGGCTGAACCAGGCAGAGGTCTGTGCTTTACAGGGCAGGGAGGCGGAAGGAGCCTCCTTCCAAAAAGCCATTGTCACATGCTACCAGGAGATAGCACAGGAGCCTTTCACTGAGGAAGATTCCTCAAAGTCTTCTCTAGGGATCCACAATCGTATTCCTCTCATCGCTGTTACTAAGCAAGAGGAAAAAACACCAATTCTAATCCAGCACAGCTCTCATTTGCTCGAATGCACAGCACCATTGAACTCAACCACAGGTTTAATACTCAACTTGCAAGTTGTTTCAATTCAAGACTTTGTGCCAGAATAACTCCTTCACAGAAATCCCACAGTCAATCAATTAAGAAAGCCTAAAGTAATCAGTCACCCACGGCCAATTGGATTTAGCAGTCAGTGAATGCTTTTTGTTCTTGGATCAACTACACCCTCTTCTAAAGCTGATTAAAAAAAGGTTGATGATCTCTTCCACCTGGCTGGGATGATAACCTGGCTGCAGCACTAATGAGCTCTGAACTCTGCAGAGGCTGCAGCACAGGCAGGTGGAAGTGAAGCAGCACCTGTGTATGGAGAGTTTCCTGACATCAGTTTTAGAAGCCAGTGGCACTCAGCTTAGGAAGGCAGTGTCCCTGAGCCTGGGAGGACAGGCTCTCCTGCCTGACAATACCACAGGGAAATGCTGCTGTGGTGAATCCTCCAAACACAGCAACTGCTCTCCTGGCACCTCTGGGAAGCAGTGCCCAGCTTTTCAGGTTGTTTGCCCCTCTGTATGTGGTCACAGCCCAGTACAATACAGGCCCTGGTCCTGACTCTGCTGCTCTTGGCAGCCCTGCGCAAAGCAGAGCGCATAGTGCCCGTGTGTCCCTGCCCACCTGGCACTCACTGAATGGAAGGAAGGGGTTGTGGAGTTTTCCATTTATTCCCTCCATCTGTGCATAGCAGGGATCAGAGGTCGGTGAGGAGAACATGGATATGCAGAGACATCCTGTCTCTTCCACAGACACAGTGCAGCATTCTCACAGTCTTCAGAAATAACAAGAGATGTCTCTGAAGACACAATGTCACGTTGCAGTCCTAAGCATCTGGCCAAATAAAACCCATCTACAGCCGTAATATAAACCTGAGAGCAGAGCTGGCAGAGAGGAGCAGTGGGACTCCACAGAAGCCTTTGTGCGGTGTTGGTACCATCATTTTGTGCTGCTAAAGATGTACCCTAATGTTTCTGAGTAACAGCCGTTTAAAAAATACAACAGATGAGAAGAACCAACCATAATGTGCTATCACCACTTAATCACTGCCAAAACACACTTCTAAAAAGCTACTTTTTAGGAGAGAAGGGACCTTAAAGGTTCATGTAAACACACTGCTAAGATCTTCAAGGTGATGCAAATCCAGACAGCTGCAGTGAGATCAGTTCATACCACCTGGGGGCCCAGATCTGCTCAGTTATCCTCACTGCTTATTGCCAGTGCCACCTTTTCCATGCCTTCCACACTACACTGCCTCCATCAGCTCAGCAGCCTCTTTAAGCATGGAAGAACATCATTCAGTTTTAATCCTTTTCTTTTTTCCCCGGAGCATTTTTTCTAGGAGAACATTAACCAGTATTTATAAGAGGATGAAGAAAATGCTCTCCAACGCGGGTCACGCAATGCTAACCTGCATGCTGGAAGCTGTGGGTACATTCAGCAGATGAGCCGGGCACTTCCCTGCCCTCCCTTAGGATTCCAGCACTGAACGGAGTACCCAGGTGATCCCATCGGTACACAGCAGTGAGATAGCACCAAAATGCTACAGACCATTTAATTCGTGATGAGGTTTTGTAGAACAGAAGCTGAAGAAAGTTCAAGAGCACCATAAAAAGCAAGGATTTCACTCTCTCTCGTAGGCCTTGTTAGGGGTTAGTGATCCACAGCAGAATGACAAGACACTGACAAGAACTGACCCATACATGTATAGGTATGCATAGAAGAAATCTACTGTAGTGCATTCCTATGGCTACTCTTTCCATCCACCCATGGAGAACGCATTTTACTAAGCTGATTAAAAAAGCATGCTTTAGGTTGTTGGTTTTTGTTCTTTTTTTCTTTAAATAAAAAGTTTCTACATTCACATAACTTTCTTAGAGGCTGCTGTAAACAAAGAATTATGTTCAGGGCCGTAGCCAGAAATAAGATATGTCAGAGATCTGTAACCCAGTCTACAGAGAATCAGGCAATGGCCCAAAGGTACTTCCATACACAAGAAAGGGTAAAATAACTGAGGTCAAGGCCTCAAACACAGCTCTAGTTTTAATCACGTTGTTGATTTAGAGCATAACAAGATTGCTTTTTTTTTTTTTCTTCCTTCCAATTGTCAAAAGTCTTTTTATGTTTCTTGACATGTCTAAAGTGGCCCCAGTGTCACTGTCTGAACCATTCCTCACCGCTCCACGCTCAGTCCATGGGCAGCTACGTACACTGACATCAGATACAAACATAATTCCCGCTAACAAGAGTCTATGTCCTCATGCTATTCTGTAAATAGAGGGACAAAGTGAGGAGTAGAGAGAGAACAAATGTCTTTCCCCAGGGAATACTTCAATAAAATCCATGTAACTTGAAGAAAATTGAACAGTTGTGGTAAAGCTCGTAATGGAATGACTCCCAAGGTTTGGAAGCAAGAACTGGAAAAGAACAGAGAGGCAGAGAGAAAAATACCCAAATGCTTGACCCCTCCCTGGAGGTTTTAACAGCAACTTCTGAAAGAGATGTGCAGGTTTTGCTTTCATTTTGCTATAAAGCTGAACTATTTGTAAAAGCTTTTCTTGGTGTGAAACAGGGTCTGCTTTTCCAGCCAAGCCACGTTCCCTCTTCACACTCAGCCTGGCCAAATAAAGGCACCAGAGGAGCACGCAGACTGCTGCTTTTCTCTTCCCAAACACAAAAGGGCACCATGAGCGCCTTTAACTGCCCCGTCCGCGGGGCCTCCAGGTGACTGCGGCCGAGAGGGGCGGCTTCATCGGCACCGCTGGAACCCCGCCCAAGAAGAACTGGGTTCAAAGCGTTTGTTGAACACACGAGTCAAAAGCTTGAGGAAACATCCAGAAGAGCCACCATCCCTTCTGCAGTACGGACGTAATTCATACGGCTGTACCGCAAGAGTCCGTCCGCCCTCAGTTAAGCAGGGCTGCTAAGGACGGGGTGGTTAAGAGCGCCCCGGGCACAGTCCGGCCGTTCCCATCGCTCAGCGACACCTCGTACCCAACGCCGCTCCCAGGTCCGCTCGCAGCCGCCCCGCAGCGCTCAGCGCCCCGCCCAGCGCTCGGCTCCTCCGCTCTGCCCGCCGCGTCTCCCCAGGCTCCGGCTGTGCGCGTTACAGCCGGGCCGGGCCCCGCTCAGAAGCGGCCACGTGCGCCTTTCGCCGCACCTGTGCCGGGCTGGGCGCTGCCATCGCTCCGCCACATAACGGTGCTGGGCGGCACAGCCCGCTAGGTCACGCACGGCAGTACCGCCACCCCGCAGTGCTTCTCTCAGGCGTATCAGCCACACGCAGGGCGGGCTTCGGGACGAGAAGCGATGGAGGTTACGAACGAGGTCGAGCTGACTGCAGCACCCGTCCCACGTCGCAACCGGAGATGATCCCGTAGGTTTCCAAGCGCGCCGTCTGTGGCGCGCAGCACGCGGCGCTGCCCGCGCCGAATCAAACCGCAAACGCGCGTGGAGCTGCGCGGCTCACGCAGACTTGGAAGCGCGCTCCTATGAGAGCTGCCGTACCGCCGATCGCTTTGGGGCAGCGCCACAGTTACTGCTTCGAGTCTGGGATTCGTACTGGGTGTGGATAAGTGCTGCATAATAATGAGATGCAATAATTAGATCGTTTCGGGTTTGTACAGCAACTACTTTATTATTTTCAAATGCAAATGTTTGCACTGTTCGCTATTTTACAATTTTACAAACTAGGTATAAAAGACCATAAATAAATGACATAAGTTATGTGTACCTAAAATTCATGGAGGGGAAAAACATTACAAATTAAATCAAAATAGAAAATCTATATATCTAACCCAGAGATCATTCAAATGCACGAACCAAGAAATGCTGTTAGATTTTTTCAGTATGAACTAAATTATAATATGCCTCATACATTCTAATTTTAACCACAGTCCTTGCATATTCCAACATACTTGCAGTGATACAAAAAAATAAATGCACTCTCTTTTTATTCGTCTGGTTAGTATTTCAGGTTGGTGGGTTTTTTGTGTTTTTTTTTTCCTGGTTATGAAAATGTCACATAAAAAAAAATACTGCTTTTTAAGTCCCGTTCACTGGTCACTTCCAGCCTTCTGTATTTTATACATACATATTTTCAATTTACAGAGCCATCACCAAATGAGTACAGCAGGAAACCCAGACCAACACGACCTCGCAGGGCGTGAGCAGGACAACCTCCTCCCAGCAGGCGAGTGCTGCGGCCGGCCCTGTGCTGAGCGGTGGGACAGCAGCTGGCAGCAATCCTGCACCAGCTGCACCCAGCACAGCCCCGGGGCGCTGCGCCCAACCCCAGGCCCGGCTCCTGCTGGGGATGGTCCCGAAGGAGCCGGCGAGAAGGGGAGAGGGCTTTGGGATGGCAGCCGTGGCTGCGGCCTGTGCTGCGCTCTCGTTCAGGGCGGCACACCCGTATCCCTGTCCCAGGACGTCTCTGGGCTGACCGGGGCACTGCAGTGTGTGGCAGTCCCGCGGGAGGCCTGCAGCATGCACGCTCCGCAGGCTCCGGCATGCAGCCCCCCTCAGAACTGGCCTGCATCTCCGGAGCAGCAAGCTCTCCTAAGGCAGGAAGCTGTGGCAGGCAGCATCGGGGAGCAGCAGCACTGCTCCTCGGGCCCGCAGTGCCTCCCAGGGCACTTCCCATGCTCCTGTGGCAGCTGCAGCTCTCTGGCTAACGACGGCAACCTTGGAAGTGTTGTGATTTCATTCCTTAACCGTGCAGGGAGCAAACTGGTGTTCGGATTATTAACTTACAAGTTTTCACAGCTTGCACGCAGAGCAAGGTGCTTCTGTGAATGGAAGAACTGCATATATTTGTTCGCATTCAGCAAGTCTTTAAAACTCCCCTTCTGCAGATAAAAAAGGCTGCTTAAGAGTTCAGGTCAGGGTTATCACTGGATGGATATGCAGGTGCTGCCTCCATCACCTTGTCACTGAGAAAATGGTTGCTCTGAATCATGAACAGAACATCAGGAAGAAGAAAAAACATTTAAGAAAATCTTAGCACCCTTATGGATCCTGTAATCCACAACTTCAAAACTAACTTGAACCTGTCCCCGTTTTAGGCTGCAGAACCACTCATTATACGTAGCGTGGCAGTTAAAAGCACACCTAGAGACACAGAAATTTCAACACTTCTCAATGTGTGTTCCTGTCACCACTGCAGAGCTGAGCTGCTTGGCCGTGCTCAAACGGCAGAGGGACGTCACATGGCTCCCAGGGATGCTTTGGGCACATTCACAGGCAGTGGTACACACAAGGTGGTTTGCACACACGCACGCACACAAACACACATACGCACCTTTCAGAGGAGATAATAATCCATTATCCATTCAAGGAAAAAAAATATATTTATATCACTGCAATGGCACGTTTCATGTAAAATGTCACGTCAGCAATGTATATAGGCAGCTCACAGCAACTGGGTTCTCCGCTGTGGTGCCTGGCCTGGTAAGATGTGTGATGTTCTGCCACCTGCATCTGTCTCAGATGAGGCAGCAGCAGGCAGGGGAGCGAGGATAGAGAATAACAGAATATATAAATAAAATCTAAGGTGGGAATAGAAAGCAGAAAGGAATAAAAAATCAACAAGTCTGCGGGGCTTTGACACAGTACATTCCTCCAGTGACAACTGGGTGCTGAATCTTACTGAGTTAGCTATCTTTCAATGAAGAAAAAATTGAGTGGGTGGCAAGGAAAAAAAAGAGAAAGTAAAAGTCACACTCTTTTCAGGGCCCGACGACTGTTCAGTGCGTGGTTTTGAGAATCAGTGCTAGGGAAGAAGCAACCATGGATCCAGAAGACTTCAGGGTCCAGTCTGTGTTCCTCCATGGTCAATGAGATCAACAGGATGAGCTAGGAGGCCGTGAAGGCAAAATGGAATTTCCCTGCACAAAAAGAAAGCATGAATATTAAACAGTGAGCAACAAGACAGACGTGTAGATCTGCCCCAACATCTCCCTAAGATTTTCCAAGAGAAGCACAACACCATCTTGGGCCAGCCAGCATCCCCTTGGCAGGTGCAATTGCTAATTCATATCAGTGGAAAAGAGCTGAGATGGGAGCAGGCTGTGGAGTTAAACTTCTCCCTGGAGAGGGAAAGGATTTCCTAAAGGACAGAGGAGAAAGCAGGAGGAGAGGCAATTCCAACATGAAAGGGGGCTGGATGGCACATGCCACAAGCTGCAGCCTCTGCTCTCTAGGGTGCTCAAGGGGAGAGCCCTTGGCCCCTTCAAGTCTCATCTTCATGACACACCTTCTAAATGGGGATGTCAGATACATGCATGTGCCATCTTTTATTTTTCACTCCACTCTCCTCCAGCTAAAAAGACATCCAAGTGCATGTTCTCTCAATGGATATATTTTGCAACAAGAAAGGCTTCACTAGCAGTGCTGAAAATCGGGTATCTGTGCTGCCTTCTGAGTTTTCACTTTCTGTGAAGAAAACTGTTCATTTTGTCTGGAAAATATTGGAGTGGTTTGAATTACTGTTACTAGACTTCCAAGAAATCTTTTTTTTTTTTGCAAATTGGCCAACAAATTGGGCGTATTTTTTGTCTACGTAAAAGGATAATCTCAACAGAATGCAACATATTTACAGCAAAGGGAAACTTAAAAGTATCTCTGTGCTTAAGCAAAAGAGTTTTTACGGCTGCAAGTAGGGGTCTTTAAAATGATGTCTCCTGGCAACAGGACATTAAAACATGCTGGTTTAAGACATTTTTAAAAAGAAATATTAAAGCTCTGCAAATGGGAAAGCTTTTATAAGTAATACTGCAGAACAGTTTTTACTAAGCTGTCATGAGATGACAGGATCTGAATTTAGCATCCCATGTTCTGAACAAGTTGTTTTCTGAGAAGGTTGGGGGTGAGGGAGAGTTATGGTTAAAATCAGCAAGTTATTGTTAAAAGCGATGAAAAGTGATGTGAGCAACGCTGTGGGTACATACGTGCAACTTGTCCAGCTGAGTGAGCTGCTGGGGATTCACAACAACGGCAATGATTAAGAAGAACTATGACACAGAAGGCCCCTAAATCATTTCTGAATTTGCTCTCGGGTGCAGTGTGTGACCAAAACAATACCGCAGCACCACAAACATGTTGGACACTGTACTTTCACTGACCTTCTCCATGTGGCAAGTTGAACCGCTTCTTGAAAAAGAAAAGTCTGAAAGCTCCACAGCTGACTGCTGGCAAGGTGGTCACGAAACCTCTCTAAGCGGCAGAATTCAGCACAGCAATAGCCAACAGTCTTCCCAGAAGTCCAGTTCTGCCCAGTAATCCATGAGGTGTGTCATTCCATGTCTCAAGCCCATAAATGGGTAGATTGCTAATCGCCAAGCACTGATTAGCCAAATGATATTCTCAATGAGGTTTCTGCAAGGTATCAGCGTTGCATCAAGTCTGCAAAAAATATCCTAGGGCAGATTCTTCATTCCAGTGAAAGATGCACAACTGTGGTTTCACCCACAAATAAAACACTATGGTTGATAATCCTACAGGTCACAGGGAGAAGAAAAGTAATTTTGTTTTTTTAAGCACAGTATCTGGCAGCAAACATAGCATCAAAACTTGACTGTGACATCATATTTATATAGATACATGTATTTTACATATCGTTGATCAACAGAGAAGTATGTTCCAAGAAACAATTTGTTCCAGGTCTGGTTTAAAATGACGGCTTGTCATTTCTGGAGGCCCCCCTCCCAACACACGCTCGGTTTCCACAATCTGTACATCAAGCAATGCTGCAGATCTTTATTTCAACGGGCGAGGAGACGAAGTAAAAAAAGTGCAGTTCTTCAATTAAAGTGCATGGATGAGGTAAACTAATTTCAAGAGTTTTGAGTTTATTCAGTACTGGCTCAGACGGGCACCATCCTGCCGTGCATCTGTTGCATTTGGGTGCGCATGGCTTGAACGCTGCTCAAGATCTTGTTCTGGTGCGCAATGGCAGTGATCCCAATCCTGGCCAGGTCGCTGGGAAAGCAAGAGAAGAAGACTGAGAACTGTGGGTCAGATGCTGATGCAGAGACAAATATCAGAAGTCAGCCACATGCAACACAGCAAAAGCAAGGCAGATGTACAGAAATGTTTAATTAAATAAGTGAAGGCATTGTGGAGGCATTTTAAACTCATACTCCGTCCAAATGAAAGGCATTCCATTCCTTTAATGAGTGTAATGATATGCAGCACAAAGCAAAGGAGGCTGATTAAATCCAGATTTACCAGTTTTTTTGTTATTGCGCTGAGTACTTACTCCTGGTTCATATGCACCACAGCCTCTAGGGTGGTATAGCCAGCAGCTGTGAAGTTATCCTTGTATCGCTCCATTTTAATGGCTTGGAGCCAGTCACTGACAGAAACAACCGCCGAGAACTCTGGGGAGCTGGGATCCAGCAGGGCTGTGCTGGGTCTGCATGCCAAACAGTGAAAGGACAGACAAACCATGTCAGCTAATCATGACTTTCAACCCCAAGTCTGGGTTCTGCAATGATTATTCAGAGTGACTAAGGAAAGCATGGGCAACAAGTATTGCCTAGCGAAACTTGTGGCTCTCTGCATATCGAAGTATATCAATTGCAAGAATCTCAACCAAGTGCAAGGTAACAGGCCAGCTTTAGCCAAGAATGAATTTGACCCTAGGCTTTTACTTTTTGCTTTCAGGTGTGTTTTGAATCACAGCACTGTCCACAGTTTCCACCTCAGTCGCAATCAGGTTCACAGAAAAATGCTTTTCCTTCAAAAAACAAAGATGGCAATGCTGCAGCACGTTCAGCCTACCGAGTCCGCATCTCGCAGGCAGCAATGAAAATCCATGCCAATCTTGCATATGTCAGACCTCAGCTCAGCAGCTATAGAAACACCACTGAAGTATGTGCGGAGGGAGGCTGAGCTCACACAACTCGCCAGACGGGTTTGGAGAGCAGAATTCAGGGCGGGTTCAGATAAGCCCTGTTTCTAGCCAGGTTCACAGGCAATCTCCTGCATTCAATACAACTTGGGACAGCAGGGAGTTAATCCCCGCTTTAATCAACCCATTCCTGACCAGCACGTGTGCCAGGACTGGTGGGACTGATGCGAGCTTTGATCTTTCTTCGCACTGTGGAATGTGCTTCTCATTTTCTCTTGCACAATTTGCAAATAATTATTTTCACAAAATTCACTCCACTCATTAGTATCTCATTTATTATTTCACGTATATTATAAATCAAACCGTTTCATTAAACCATTAAAAATTACTACTGTCTATCTAACCAAAACAATTATCATCCAGCAATTTATTTGAAAACGCACATCATCAAAGATTAGGTGTGCAATAGCATGTATTGCCTAAGGCGCTGGCTTCACAGCAGCAGCTCTTGGTGCAACTCCTACCATACTATCTAACACAAGACCAACGATAGCAACCTAATTATATACAATTACGCTTCACTTATAAAGCCATATATTAATAATGCTATATGCAAATTTGAAATTCACATTCCAAAGGGAAGAATAAAACAGCCATTAATACATGCATATGGAATGACCTCGAATAGGCCCTGAACTTTTGAAAGATACCTCTATTTTCAAAAAGCACCTCTAAATAGGAAACAAAGCAAAATGGAGTAGGTTCAATCAGTGATTCTTAAATCAAATTATCACAGCAGATCCATATTGCATTCTCACCATATGAATTATTTAAGCCTCAAGGGTGGATACATGTTTTCCAGACTACCATTGCAATTAGGGCAGTCTGGAAGATACGCGGTGACAGCAGCCTCACAGGATTAATAATCCTTCTTCTGATAATGTAAATTGTAAGTAAGAGCCACAAAGGGACCTTGACTTTTAAAACTGAAAATACCTTTTTCCAGTATGTGGCTCTGTCAGAGGCTGCATCAGAACCTCTCTTACTCTTTCAGTGCCATCAAGAAACATAATTTTGTGTTTCCCAGTGGCTATCTTTGCACCCTCCCTTCTGCTGGAAAATATTTCCCTCTTTTTTCTTTCTTTCCTGCTAAGCTTTATTTCCGTAATTCACTTTATGAAGCGAAGCCATTTGAAAATAAAAGAGCAAACTTAGTGTAAATTAGTAAAGCTCCTATTACTTCAGCAGTGTTTCACCAGCTTAAACAAACTGCTGAGCTGTCCCAACAAAGATTTGTTGTTTCTAAAACTCTGGGAGTTTCCTTCCTACCGTGCTTCTTTTGCACGTACCGGGTATACTGCGCTCAGCAAACAAAACAAAACTCAAATGTAATGTGGGATCAGTGCAGACATGAAGCTGGCTTTCCACAAAATTAAATTCAAATTCACATAAAAATTAATCCACACCTTCCCAATGCCCGCGAGGCGTTGGCTGTAATGCCGTAACGCTCATTTGCAAATCCTACACAAATCTAGGGTTTATAAAACTTGATGATGTACTTTTCCTGCAGAAAACCACATCACTTTTGTTAGCTACACTGCATTAAAGAAACCCCTTGAAACCTCTTTGCTGAGGTGGGAGAGGGAAAGATGCTGCAAACAGGGCTTGCCTGCATCAGAACCATTTTTGACATAAGACTGTATTATAAGCCTGGTCAGCTCTGTTGTGATACAACAGCAGCTCTGCTCATTCATTCTCCTTCTCACAGAGCTAGCAGAGTCTGGGGTGCCCAGCTGGGTTCGGCAGCGTGCCAGGATGACTTCTGCTCTCTTGCACACTGCAACGCCTGCTGTGCAGTCTGGCTCCGCAGAGTACACTTTAATTTCAGCACAGAAGCTTAGGTGACACAAAGCTCTGCCTGTCACCTCTGCTGTGCTCCCTCATAAATCACCATTATAAAAGTACAGCTGACCTGGAGCTCTCGCTGCCTGTCCTCTTCAGGCTGTTAGGGTTGCGGATGAGTTTGTCCAGCATGTTGACAATCTGTCCAAATTTAGGTCTGTCGCTGCGTTCCTTCTGCCAGCAGTCCAACATCAGCTGATGGAGAGCAATGGGGCAGTCCATTGGGGGTGGCAACCGATACCCTTCCTCAATGGCTTTAATAACCTATAAATGGCACAATTAGGAAGACATTAGAGAACATCAGACACGACTCTCATCTACCATCTGACTGCCATTTATCCTACGGCGATCTGAAGTATGGAAACAAACTCGCCATTAAATGAAACAATATGAAAATTGCGCTCTGAGTCAAGCAGTTGGTGGTCTCAGTACTGTCATTTCTCCTCAACAATTCAAAACTAAAAGGGTAAAGCATCCAAAGCAGACATCAGATACAGCAGGGCAACGTATCACAAAAGAGCACATGGGATAAAGGAAAAACAAAATAGAATAAAGACAAAACTATCCTTGACAGTCAGAAGGTTGGCAGTTCATCTGTCAGTTTTGGGTAAGGTATGTTGAGATGAACATTTCCCCATCAGTCCTAGGGGACAGAAGATCACCTCCCTCCACCCTCCCCTCTTGGGCCAGTCTATCTTTCTCACAGGGCGACAGAGTACCTGCTCTCTCACCACTGTTGTGTCCTGAACTGCACAGATGGGGACCCTTTTTTGCAGTTTTATCAAGGAAGCTTGCTTATGCATCTCTTACTTAATAGGATCCAGAAAAACTGCAAGATGAAGCCATTTGAAACCCTCCAAAGACAGCTCCAGAGCTCAGTACTCTGACAACTTATTAGCTCTCTCAGGAGAACAGGACACAATCAGGACTCAATTCTGAGACAACAGGGCAGAAGCTTTCCAACTTTAATTAATTAATAAGAGTCTCATAGCAGGTCTCACCAGGAGACCAAAGACCAGGAGTGCACAGAGACTGAACTGAATTATTTCATTCTGGTCTTGTCCATCAGTAGCTAAAATCCACTGGGAGAACAGGATGCAGGATATGCTTGCACTATGAGTAGCTCAACAGAGACCACAAAGAAAGTGGCTCTCACTAATTCAGGAAGTTACTTAGATCTTAGATCCTTTTGCAGCCTCCTGATTCAAAAGACATCCAGAACAATTTCAAATCTACTTCTTCTCTGATGTGAAAAGCACAGCTCTCACTGCTGTAAAGGAGAAAAAGTATGGTCTGTCTATGCCAAGTACTAAAAAGTAGATGCAAAGACAGTATTATTGGCTTTGACTGCCCTGTTCAAACTAGCTTTTTGACACTTCTAGCACTGTACATTAGCAGTGTGTATTGGCCTAGTATGCTAGCTCTGCATTTGTTGCACTGAGGTCCTCTGGGTTGTGTAGACATGCTTGATATAACTCAGACACATCTGGTGTTTTATTTCCTTGCTAAGTCTTGATGACTTCCTGTTAACGGAGGAAGGCAACACTGGGTGCCAGAACAGACATTTCACATCAGAAGGAAATTAAAGTTATATCCTCCCGTTTAGATTAAACGCCATGCACATCATCCAGACACTCTGAAAATGTTCTACATAACAAAGCGAATGACTTGTCAAATCACTTAACTGCTCTCGTGACCATATATTCAGATTAACATTTCCCTCTTCCTTTGTATATTTGTAAATTAAATCTCCTGGGAAAAAGTATTATGGATAATCTATGCCTCATTTTAACCGCTGGGTTTTTTTGTTTTGTTTTGGGTGTTTTTTTTGTTTTTTTTTTCATTGTAATAAAAATTCTATTAGCAGAAGCTTATTAATAGTGTTATTAAATACTCTTCTGGAATAGAAGCCACTGTGTACAGTCCCTCTTGGAATACAATGAAGTAGTCCAGATGGTACGCTTAAACAGGACATACATAATTTAAGAATGGTCATTTAGGAAAGCTGCTCCTTAATGTCCTCAGGGGGCACCTATGCAGTTGTTGCAAGGATGCTCTGACTGATAATCAGAACTGGATTTCATATATGTTATTTCAGACAATAAAATTCTCTACAAGATTTACTAGCATATTTAGGTTTGAAGAATTAACTACTATTGGGAAGCCCTATTAAAATTCAAGTGTTTTTTGGAATAGATTATGTTTAAATACATTCTTTTCCTCCATTCTTCTCTGCCTTACCTACTTGTAGGTACGATCCTACCTTGAGAATCCCCTATTTCCTGGACACAGATGAAGTATTAATACATCTGCAATATTCAATGCAGTATTTATACTGGAGTGGTTCCCTGGCAAAACAGGAATCCACCACTCATGATAACCTTTTAAAAACCAGGAGTAAATGTCTTACAACTACACAGCAACTAACATGGAAGAACATCAGCGTATAAGTAAGGGGAAAGGCAAAGGCAAAAGGGAAGAAAGGGAGAGAAAAGGAAGAGGGAGCCCCAGAGGGAGACTCACATCTTGATTGGACATATCCCAGTAAGGTCTCTCTCCGTAGGACATCACTTCCCACATGACGATGCCATAGCTCCACACATCACTAGCTGATGTAAATTTACGGTAGGCAATTGCCTCTGGTGCAGTCCAGCGGATAGGGATCTTGCCACCCTGTAATAAATAAAAGAAACCACAGGCTAGTGAGTCGCTGACACAGTAATGTGCATGGCTGACACTGTTCTACAGTGCCATTACAAATCTAAAATTGCTTCCTGCACACAAGTCCAGCATCCTTCTTAAAAAGGTCTTTCCTTCTTCTTTGCCATAAAAGTGTCAGATACAACCAGGATGCAATGCTGTCCACCTGTTTTCTTAAGCCACAAGGAGGGGAACCAGTAAATTGTTAAGTGTATTTTTATCAGTCCTCTACTAGATCACTGCTTAGAGCTATACTGAAGCATGAGAAAAAAGACAGGGATTTTACAAAGTATATTTCAGAGATTTGGTTGACAAAACAAATAAGTATATGCTGTTAATTACTATTTCCTTGCTTGCCTGTCTGACCTGTTAGGCCTGTTTCAAAAAGAAATGGGATTATAAGCGTTTTGTTTTTCAAAAAGTTAAAGAGAGGATAAACTGGGAAGATTTATGAATACCGTGGTGTTTCCCACGGGCAATATCCCAACTCCTTCTAGAGAAGTGCGAAGGCAAGCAAGCCTCTGGGCTCCCCCAGTCTGGCTAGAAGGAGCTGCAGACCAGACCATGCTTTCAATACGTGCTAGAGAGAGCTGCCTTTTGCTTTAATACTACATTTAAAAAGATAAAAATGCTTGGGCACCTGATCTGGGCCATTGGGGTCCTGTACTCCTTGAAAAGGAACTCGCTCCATCCAGTTTATCTGATTTTGCCTCAGCTGAGCGGACCCCAGGCCAGAGATTTCTCCTTTTGTTTATGCTAGCACACAAGGTATTCTTAATTGAGCTTTTGGTTTCCTGCTGTTCCATTTGGGAAATGACTTAAAGAGAACAAAGTTTTTAGGGTTTTTTCATTTGCTTTTTTGACTAAGTTTATTTTGATCGGCTTTTTCTCAGCAATCCTGTAGACAGTTTTTACCCATAACTAAGTGCAGCATGTGCATACTTAATGGTTTACTGTCCCAGTAACTCTCTCAAGTATTTAAAATGGACTTGTTCCAAAGGCAACTGAAACCAAAAGGTGTCCTTCTGGCTCATCAGGCCCTTTATGAATCAGTTTCTAACAGTAAGTGCCTCGGGGGGCTCACTTGAATGAGTTATACTGCTAACGTGGAGAAAAACATACCACTCTCTTAAAAAGGGATGCTTTAACAATTGCATTTCACTGCGTTATCTCTGGTTATGAAAAAGCTCTTCAGAAACAGATGCACAGATACTGTTTATATGCGGCTGTCATTCTAAAAATTGTCACTAAGTTCTTTTTATTTAGCTGCTTGAGTACAGCGGAGTTTATTCAAAGCTTCCTGATCCTTCATTACTGATAATACATGAAGACAATGCACTGTAATGCAAAATGCATCGATTCCCTCTGGTTTACTCAAGAAAGAACATAATACTGTATGTGCACTCACTGAATTCAAAGGGAAGCTTTTCAATCATTTCTTTCTTGCCTTTGCACCTTTTTTCTAAACTTTTATTTCCCTGCATACAGCTTTCCAGACCTCTGCTTCTGCTTTTTCCACTTGCCCACTCTTATGAGTGAGAAATATCAAGGTTGGCCAGCATTTAATACAACATGAGTCTATCGTTCCCCGTAATGAATGTGAAACCATTACAGGATGAGTGTTTGAATTAAACTGCAAAATGTGAGCACTGCAAACAAACTGTACTAGGGAGAACAGATGGAGAATAGTAGATATGTAAAAATGAAGAAAATAAGGAATTTTAAAAAGAGACTTTATAAACTCTGACTCTCTTTTCCACAAACACTTTAATTACAGGGATATTGGTATAAAGCTGGCAATGGTCAGGATGTTGTTTTGTGGCCAGAAGTACTTGCATTAAGCACTATTCCACATGCAGCATATTAAAATGTCTTAGCAAAATTAGTAACAGTGGGATGCTGAAACACAGACAAAACAGGAAAGAAACAAACAAATAAACATAAAGGGAGGCAAAAAAGCATGTACCAAATCTACTCTTGGGAATGCAGGCCCCATACTTTTTCTACCCCAAGTTATTTGAGGTCAAACTGAAGACCAGCTTTGCTATGGGCATAAGTGGACTTTTTGGGGGGCAGCATATCTGCACTTGTTATATCAAACCTCAGTGAGACTACACACTTACAAATTATGCATGTCTGTAGATATCATAAATATCACAAGAAGGAATAGAAGCCCAAGCCCTAATTCCTGGCATCAGATTCTTGTCACACACTCCTAGCACACTAAAAAAACCAGAGGAGTACATGGGTCATATTCTCAGCGAAGAAATACCAATGCAGCCACTGATGGAGCAATAACACTGCATCAATTTATGCTAGCTACAGAGTCCGGACTGATGCTTATTTTTATGTTCCAGTATAGGTTTTCATTTATGACTGAGATTATTTTAAAACAAACCATTGTCATCTCCCACACAGTCAGATAAAAATATTAGTAGGCAAGAAAAAAGAAAACTCACGGGGCACTTTCCCCCCTTCCTTACCCGTGTGGTATAAGCTGCCTCAGGGTCATCTTCCAGAACACGGGACATGCCGAAGTCAGACACTTTGCAGACCAAGTTGCTGTTGACCAGTATGTTTCGAGCAGCTAGATCCCGATGCACATAGCTCATGTCAGACAGATACTTCATTCCTGAGCCGATGCCACGAAGCATCCCCACCAACTGGATTACTGTAAATCTGCCATCATTCTTCTGTATATGGGGAAGGAAGAAAATCACAGAGCATTAAGCTAAAAGCTACATTATTGCCACTGCTGAAATTGGCAAAGAGCATCTCTCTGGATCCCCATCTTATCTCAAATAAAACGCAGTGTTATTTCCTCACTCTCCAGACTGGTGTCCATAATTCACCAGTAAAGTACAACTCAGAGGTTCTGTCACAGCTTCTACTGATGCGGTATCCGGTTTGCAATACATCCAGTTTCAATGAGCCTATAGCATTGCAATGCTTTCAGAAATGGAACACATCAAAACTGTTCCCGTTAAACATGGATTATTTAAGGGCTTGCTATTTTAAACATCTTTAAACATCACATTTATTATATATCCATCCACATTACATTTATTCTGTATTTTGATAGGAACTGCATCAGCAAAGAAACAGAATTTTCCAAGTACAAACGTAATTTCTTCTAAAATACTGACTTCTCAGTATCCCTCTGCAAAACAGAACCAGAAGAAGAAAAGAGAAGATGCTTCCCAGTATAAAATTTCCTTAGCTTACTATAAAGAAATCACCTACCCGGAGGAAGGCATCCAAGGAGCCATTCTCCATGTACTCGGTTATGATCATCACCGGTTTACCTAGAGAGTGCAGAAAGAAAAACACAATTCCTTGATGAACAATGATGTTAATGGGATAAAAATGGGTTGCACATTATTTTACAGTCAAGACACCTGTCTTGCACAATCTAATTTAATTTGAATACCACCAATGCCTCAGCTGTGGTGAGCAAATGAATAAATATTACAGGTTGGGGACATTAAAACGGCCCCATCTGGAAGGTATCTCTACAGATGACTCATTGACAAGGTCTTCAACTGAAGTGTCTCCCAGACTCTAAGGAATATATGAACTGATAATCAAGAGCTAGGAAACAAAGATCTGTTCAAGCCTGACAAAGATCTTTAGTGTAATTAAATTGCTTGCAGACTAGAAAGTTCCTTTTCCAAAATGGAATTAATGAATGCTTTGGTCTACCCGTCTCTTTTGAAAGATCAACGCTTTAGGCAAGTTAGTATCTGTCAGCAGCTACAAGGTACACAAAGACAAGAAAGCAAAATACAGGCAATTCCTCTCAACTTTCCTCGTCCCAAATTTGTATTGTTATTTATAAATGAGCCAAAGCCATTTGCCTCATGAAGTCAACCACGGGATAAATGATTCAATGAACTGTGTCATATGTGGGGCACGGAGCTTCAGCAGCATTCAGCCTTCCATTCCGCAATACAGAGAACCAACCCTGGGCAATCTGATGAGAGATGTGATGCAATTTTGCTAATATGGAGATGCTTTCTAGACATTCTGCTACCTAAAAATAACACCAGATATATAAGTAACGCTTGATGGTGCCTTAAGTGCTTTACGAAGTCGTATGATGCTGAAACTGAAAACAGGTATAAACAAGTAGCACTAATTATTTAGAGGTTAATTATTTTAAGAGTTAATTATACTCCATATTCAGCATCTGGACATTTGCAAAACAGGTCTAATATCATCTCCATTCTAAAATTGAGTAGCAAGATATAAAGAACTGATTTGTCAAAGGCTGAATGGCAAACACACAGTCCCAAGGTGAGCACTGTCAAATCCACTTGAAGGGAACTCCAGGCTGGCATACCAGCCCAATTGTTTGCTTCAGCTATCGGAACTACTGAGTTTCTTCCTATATAAAATAAAGTGCCCAAGAGAAACTTAGCTTTTGTACTTATTACAGCAGCATATTTTGGTCACATGCAAAGTGGCACATTTGCCTATGAAATGCCAGTCTGGTAGCTGAACCCTTTCTGATTTGCATGAACAAAGAAGAGGAGAGATAGTATGACATAAAGCAAACTATTCTGAATGTAGGGCTTAGTGACCTTTAAGGAAAGAGATGTGATAAAACAACATCCTTCATTCACCTTTGCCAGCATTCTTGAGTAAAAAGAGAAAAAACTCCAACCAAATCTGCATACGTCGCTGTTTCATTTATCCTTTGCAACTGTGACCAGAACCCTTCCACTGAACAAATACAGCTAAATGAGTTTTAATTAACCTTCCTCAATCAAAAGACACTATGTCAACACAGAAAGGAAGAAAGGGAGACTCTTTCAGTGCATTAACACGTAATTTCATTACTCAGGCACTTCTTTAGCAGGGTACAGGGAAAGAGAGAGAAGTTACCATCAGTGAGTCAATTATTAAAGTACTTGACTAGCAGCCAATAATGTATTCATGGTTTTTTGCCGCCTCTCTCCCCTCAACCCCCATCCACTCCACTATTTATCTCACTTTTTAATTTTCAGTTTATTAAATGCATTCATTTATCACAGCATTCAGAAAGCCTATGGAGAAATTGAGATAGATGCCTTCTTAAGTAGCCCTGTTTACTGAACACACCAGCTCTGAGGTAAGCAAGCTGGCTTGGTGCAGGAGCAGTGTTTGCTGTGAGCAAGGCAATGAAGTGTTCCTGGGTCAGGCTGCCACGTCCTCAGTGAAAACTTCTAATCATTTTAATTCAGTGACAACTGCATTATGCAAATACATGTAGTCATTTATAACTGCTAGAGCTGTAACAGCTAAGGGAGGGTTCAAGCTAGGGAGGATTTAACATAAAAATTCTCACATTGCCTCTTTTACAGAGGAGAAGGAACACAAATGTCCAGAAACACAAGTGGTCGAGCAAGCACTCAGATCTTGCTTTAGCAGCAGCTTTCAAACCTACTGTTTGCTTTCTTTGCTGCCCTGAGAATGAGGCTCTATATATTCAAAGGGTCTTTCAGGATTAGCAACCTGTATGAGGTTTTGCCAACATGCTACCTAGTGCAGTTGGAGTAGAGACAATAACTACACCATCTCAGTGGCACTTTATGAAGTCACACCCGAGTGCATCTGTCTCACAGGCGTATTTTCAGTTCTACCCTGGAAATAGCATTCAGAAAGCTCTGCCATTCTTTTTCTGAGGCAGGGTTCATGGCACAGTGAATGATAACAGACTTAAACACAGACACACGCACATACAAAAAGAAAAGAAAAGAAAAAAAAAAGCACTAAAAAAAAACCAATACAAAACAACCAAACAAAAAAGATCAGCCAGGTAATTCTTACAGAGTGAAATTATCACACAATCAGAGAAAACAAATAAGCAGGTTTCACACTAAAACAGACTACTTCATTTCAAAGGCTTGCTCCTTACATCTGTGCTTTGTACCTTAAACATATGACTCTGTAGTTTTGTTTTGGTATTTTTCTCCCAATTATTTTAAATTCTTTGCTCACCATCTGCTTTTGCCTATCCTGTAACAATCAGCCCAGGCTAGCAAAGATGTGAAAGATGCCTGCTTGGCTTAGCAAGAAGGGGAAAAAAAGCCAACCCCTGCCATATTAATTCCCCCTACAAATCTTCCACAAGCTGCCTACAGATAGAATATCAATTGAAACCATAAAACCATTTATAGCTGACAACAAGATTAATGACTTGTCCTGTGCTGATTTCCTCCTATTAGCTATCAGTGGATCTGTTCCATCTGTCACTTCACAGAAAAGACAGCATAAACCAAAAAAAAAAAAAAAAAGAAAGAAAGAAAAGAAAAAAAAAGAAAAAAAAAAACACCCTAATTTCCTAGTGATTTCCAAATTGGCCTTGTCACGAAAACAACTTACTTACATTTAGTAACAACACCTTCCAAGTGGATGATATTGGGGTGGTCAAATTGTCCCATGATGCTGGCCTCACTCAGGAAGTCTCTTCGTTGTTTGTCAGTGTAACCAGCTTTTAGAGTCTTTATAGCCACACAGATCTCTCTTTTTCCTGGAACTTTGAGTCGTCCACTGCATACTTCACCAAATTCCCCTTAAGGAAAAAGCCACAAGAATCCACGGTCATAAGCATGAAGCATGCACTTTTATTGCCAAAATATTACAGCAGTTCATTCTGGGGAACTGTCATACAAAGATCAAAGGACTTCACGTTTCCAAAAGCAAATTTAAAACTATATTTACTGCAAAAAATGCAAAAAGTTCTGGCACTTACCCACACCAATAACTTTCTCAATCTTTATGCAGGAGGCATCAATTTCTTTGGCAAATTCCCTCACAGCTTGATTTGGATCCTCATATGTAAAAGGATCCACATATGTTCTGACACCTGCAAGGCAGAAATGTTTTATTTGAAGTCACTGATCTACATGCTGCTGAACACAGAACATATGAGACTGAAGTCTTAATGATATACAACAGCAAAGAGACTGCACAATAAAAGTGTACAGTAAGCCAGGAATGACTGATTAGAGAAGGAAGGACTTAATGTATTTTTCCTCAGTGTATATATTTTTAATTATTTCCCAATATTGACTTAATCAGGCTTTTGCCAATAAATCAGTTTCATAAATCACTGCCATCTTTAAGAGGCTATCAGACTCTGGCTATATACCTGTGAGAATAAAACACATCACGTTTCCTTTTATGGGAACCAAGCAATTCTAAGATCAGGTCCCAGGTTTGGTACCTGGAAGACTGATATGGAAGCAGAAGTAGGATTCACTCATGGAATTAAGGCAGCAAAGCTCACAACTCCTTTCCAACAGCACTGCCTCTTGCCCATCTAAAACCTGCCTTAGCAAAATTTTGTGGAGAAAAACCATGTCTAGATAGCACTAGCCAGGAACAGAAATCTTGCAGTGGAAATGAACAATGGAACAATTTTGTGAACCTTTCTCTGAACTCAAAAAAGTTTTACACAGATGCTTCTATTTTCCCTGTTACTAAAGCATCTAGTTTTGAAAGAGGATGGATGCAAGCATGGAAAACAGAAACTCGTTTATCTCAAGAGGAATGACATCCCTTATTTGCCAAACATCAGAACATGGGACATGTTTTCTGAACCAAATCAAGAATAAACAAGCACCACTGCCTCTTACCTTGGTTCAAATGCTTCTCCTCATCTGCCTCTTGTTTAGCCTTACTGTATTTGCTGCGCCTGTCAGAACAAAAAGAAGAAAAAAAAAGGGCATTACAGTTCAAAAGAAATATCTTACTTTGAGACAAGCTCTGTCTTCTTGACCTGTTTGCACCTGACATAACCTGTGCTCAGCAGCTTCCCTACAACAGCTCATGACACAACTTTCCAGAGGAGTAACAGACTCCCTCAAACTGCTCTAAGCGTTGCTGGCATCAGCAAAGCATCAAGGGAAACACAGACCTCTGTATTTGCACCTGGCATTTAAACAAAGAAAGCCTGAATTCCAGCTATCTTCAAATGTACATTTGCAATGCTGTGCAAAATGGGTGCTAATTGCTTTTTAGCACTACCATATATAGATTAGGATGTTACAAGGGAAGTGTTTTGGTAGACTGATTTTAAACCTAATTAGGCAAATGCCAATACCAACACCCTTCTGCAACTGCAAATTTAAAGAAGGAAGCAGTCTATTAACACAGAAATCAGGATGGTGGAAAAAAAAAAGCACAAAACACTACCACAAATGCAGATCTGGAGGAATTGCTTATTCTTTTAATCACTGCACAGTTGAAGGGGATAAAGAACTCTGGTTGCAGAGCTCTTCTGATAAACCTGAGTTGGATACGATAATGCAGTATGGTATGTTAATTCTACAGATCATTATTTTTACACTTACACATATGATTTTGTATCCAGTTATATATTTAATTAATTCAGCTTTAAACATCAATGGACAGGTTGCATTCAGAAAAGTTAATGTAAGAGGTTAACCTAATAGGGAGGATATTGAGGAGCCAGTTCCAACAGTTGTGTACTGAAATTTGAAGCTCTCCAGCCTCTAATGGTAAGTAAGTAGAGATATTTGATTTGAGGTACTTGTGGAAAATTCAGAACCAGGCATAAAAACAGACACTGACAAAGGAAAGGCACTACTGTTGCTTACTCTTCAGCAAGCTTGGTCCGCTCTAAGTCAGAGGCAAATCAGACCCCAGTTAGCTACTGTCAGGAGTCGGGGCTGGAGTGAAGACAGAAAGAAAATGAAGAAACTAAACCCCCTACAATGGTCAGTGAGATTGGCACTGCCTGCAACATGCAAGCTGCTGCCCAGGGTGGAGCAGGAGCCCACCAGGCTGCTGGGATGAACTGGTTAGGCTTCTGAAAACAGTGATGGGTGGAAGAGGAAAATGGGAGTGGATAAGAGAAAGGCTACCAGCAGGTGTAAGTTAGAAGAGGTTAACATTTGGAGAAAACACATGACTTTAACAGCCTCAGTTTCAGCAATCTTCCAAGTTTCACTGTTCCCCTCCTGCCAGCAAAACGCTTCTGGCTGTTAGCAAGAAGCCTCTCCTTCCTGCCATGCGCCTGGCTTGTGAGAATGGCAGCTTCCCATCGCTCTCAGCTAACAGGCCACGTCCCAGCTTTTGTCTCTGCAACCTTTTGGTGCTGGCAGTTAAATAAGACCTATAAATTACTCATGAACAGAAGGAAACAGATTCGATTCAACATACTAGGACTACCTGATGTTTGAACCAAGCCTTACAGCTCCCAACAACATCAACAGGCCTTGTCTTCAGACATAAAAATGCAAGTACACATCCAACCGTAGGTGGCTGGGAGCTTCTTTACTTGATGAAAGTCAGTTAAACACAAATGGCTCCAAATCACAAAGACAGCTTCATTAAAAACCACTCTGGATCCAAACACCAATGTAAAATATTTATTCGCCTGAGGACTTGTGGCACTGGTGCAACAGAGCTGAGCAAAGCAGGACTGCTCCCCACTACTGAATGGAGTAAGGAGGGCAAATCTCACCGAGCGCCATGCAAGGCCAGGTCACTAAGAGGACTGCAGAGATGAGCTCTGATACAACGCAGCTTCTCTCAGAGGAAAGGAAAAAAGAAGCAAAAAATCCCTCAAGATTCTGCATTTTAAAAAGGACCCCTTCAAATTCATAGTATTTCTCTTCAGATACAGATAGAAAAACTAAAACACAAATGGCTTTGCACGAATGTGTTTTAAGGATGTGAAGACGCTTTTAATCTTATTTTTAAATAAGATGGTCCTAGCAACAGATGAAAATAACTCCCCCATGAAAACTCAAAGAATCCAAAGTGCAAAAAGCAGAAGGAAACAAAGGCATTACTGTTCAAGCAATATAATTGTAGCTTATTAACTTTAAATAATACCTTCCAAACTAACTACCTACTTCCACTTCTGCCCCTGTCACCTGGTGACCTTTCCTGGCTGGCCCAGGGCAGGCTTCTCCTGTCTGCCATTGTCTCCAGGCTGCCCAGCCACCCGTCAGCCTTCATCCCCACGCCATGGGGCAAGCGGGCAGCTGCTCGGGGCAGCTCACCTGAATGGCAGAAGGGAGCCTTTGTCACAGGCTTGAATTCCCTAATTACAGGGATTTGGGTGGTGGTGATTAAATAGAGGTATTCAGGAAAAGAACACAGAAGCTTTCAGAAGCTGCAGGGGTCAGCGGCATGAGGAAACCTACAGGTGGGGCCTGGAGATACAAAGGGGGAAGGTCTGCGCCCAGCCAGAGGCGATTAGCACACACTGGGGTGAGGCAGCAGGGAGTCTGTGCGCCAGCCAGCACTGCACTGCACTTCCACCTTCCCACCCAAAACAAGAGAGCTGCGGTATGCAGCGCTCAGGCACCTGGCTGGTGGAGCAGGCTGAGCCAAAAGCAGGAGCAAAAGGCAGGTATTTGCATTCAGCTACCTTCGTGGAGCACATGGGAAAGCAATCTGTCAGAAGAATTTCTGATCGACACTTTTGGATGGCCAAAGGATTCTGTACAGCCAACTTACTCCAGTCAGTGCCCTCCAGCAAGTGGCTCTTACTGTTTTATGCTTTCCCAAATCCTTTAAAACTCTATTTTGAGTACTTTAATTTTATTTCTTGCTCCTGCAGCGTAGGACTTAGACATGTTTGCACTCCTGCTGTATCACTCTGTCCATTTTAACCTCAGTAAACTTAAATGTTGAGGCAGATTAGTTCTCACATTGACACAAACAGGTTGGAGGACAGACCAAAGCAGCTTGAGCTGCCTGAAGGCAAAGTCCTTTGACAAATTCAGTTGAGAAGATGAGTTTTGGGATTTGAGTAATTGCTTGAAAAAACATGATGCTAAATTAGTAATAATAACCCAGGGTTCAAAACTGGGCATCACCAGTGTATGTCCAGCTCCTACATTTGGCACATGGATGCAGAGAGGCCATGTCTACAGGCCAAAGCACCATTCTATTGTACAAATATGACTTCTAGGTCATGGCAATATTACAAAATCTCCTCACGGGGACTCTATGGACAAAGAAACATTTTCTCAGCTGAAGTAATTTTGGAACAAAGTATAATTATTTTGCTATTAACTTCAGCTGGTACAGGAACATCATGAAATGTCCCCAAAGCGCACACCTCTAAATGACATTGGTAAAGTGGTTAAAATCATTTGTGTAACAGTGAATATTAAAACAGATTCTGTTTATTGAGAACTACTTACAGCTACTGGAGAGCAGTGTATTGAGGAAGGCTATTAATTAACAAGGCACATTAGTATGCACAGAGCAGTTTCGCTGCCCTAGTATTTCATTCCTCTTGCTGTCTTTCCCCTTCCATAGCCTCCCTGAGACCTGCCAGTAAAAAGCTATGGGACATCTCTGAATTCATTACCACCAGACCAATTCTGCCACCATTACTCCCAGTGCCTGGACCAACCTTACGTCTCTACTGCTCACCTGCCCTTCCTCTTTTTTCTTCTTTTTCTTTTTTCATCAAAGTTAAACACTTGTGGGCAGAGATAACCAAACAGACAGACTGAAT
Organism: Perdix hodgsoniae; assembly: GCA_035772895.1. Taxonomy (NCBI): domain Eukaryota; kingdom Metazoa; phylum Chordata; class Aves; order Galliformes; family Phasianidae; genus Perdix; species Perdix hodgsoniae. The sequence goes on along the minus strand of JAPSGF010000037.1, from coordinate 5,228,020 downwards.
GGAGAGAAGACCTGGTTGAGCAGACACCCTCTCCAGCAAGTCTGTCAGCTACCTGGCTCCTGGCAGCCTTTCCTTTGACAGCTTTATGGCCAATACTAAAGAGAATCAATATGAGGGCAAGGGGTTGACATTTCATTTTCTAAAAAGTGATCCATTGAGGGCCAATCACCAAGCAGTGTTTATCAGCCTTGAGAAGTGACAATTTTTTTATAGGGGGAGGAGGGAAAGGAATCATCTCAAAGCAACTCGACAGGCTCAATTCTCCAAGGTGGCGACTCATAATTAGAAATCCAATGTATCCTGCTATCAATCCTGCCTTAAATAATAAAGTGATCAATAAAAGCAAAGGGGAGATTAAGTCATCAAGCTCAGTGATGCTATTTTCTGTTGCAATGGCTTTTAATAAAACTGTCTCTCTGCATTACATTTTCATATGTTCTGCTCTTCTTATTGCCAGCATGGAGGCTTTGAGGTGAACACCCACAGAAAGCTATTACAATGCTTGACTACGTTCCAGATATTATAACCATAGTGACTTAACTTCTCTTTAAGTCAACTTAAGGTAAGAGAGTAAAGCAAGAGGAGTTTGTGCACATTTATAGCTGATGCCATTAAACTGATCATCAGAGACTGACAAAACTTGTGTCCCTCAGATCCCACGCATCAGATGCAGTAATGATATGTCCAATTTTATCTCTGAATTACACTGAGGCAAAATCATGCTGATCTTCTTAAATGAGATTGAACACTAAGTTGAAGACAGGAACACACTGTGTTTCTGCTACACTGTCCTCCCATTTGCAGGACTGTTTCTGATGCACTATTTGAATGTGGGGGTATGAACAAATAGTTGGTAGATTATGGTTCTGCTTTGATCAAGAAACAATTAACTCATTCTGTTTACTGCATATGATATTGAATGACTGTAGCTTCTGTTCTACACTTATTTCCATACACACTGGAAGGACTAACCCAAAGGTTAATACAGATTCATACAGATTAAGAGAAAATCACAAGAACAGCAGCCTGATAGCTTAGTTCACAACAGTGTGGTTGTTTACTCCCTGTGTACCAGGAGTCAGTCCAAACAATCTGCTGTACCATTCCCATTAAACTTAACTTCAAATTACACTAACCACAAATCTCTAGCTGGCTTGATTCTCAACGCCAGTTATTGGAATCAGCTTTGCATTTCAAGAGCAAATAGAGCTGGAACTATTGCCATTACATCACATGCGCTGTGGTATTAATGTTGAGAAGATCAAAGCTACATGGGAGAAGGCTTGTAATGCAAATGTACTGTTTATGATGCTAATCAAAGAATTTAGCTTTGTTTGGAGGAGACAAAAAGCTCCCTCATGAAAGAAATTGGGAGAGAGAGAAGCTTAAGTTCTTACCTCCTGCTGATGACAAAGGCTGCAATGAGAATGACCACAAGAACAACACTGCCAGCCACTGAAACAAGCAGCACTGTGGGATTGGTACCATCGCCAATGATGGGGGAAGGAACTGGAAACCAAAAAGAGAGCATTAGTGTCAAACAACCTCAAAAAATCAACCTAGGAAGCACTCAGTGAGGCTTTCTGGCTTGTGAAGGCAGTTTATAGTCCTACTCAAATCTACTTTCAGGCCTTTATTATATAGTCATTTGACACAATTTTCCAAGAGAGCCCTAATTAGCTGAGGACATGATGTCTGATAATGATTTTGGGAAGTTCAGTTCACTGGGAACAAGGACTCATTCTCCTTCTCTCCTTCGGTGTTGCTCAGAGGGTATAATGGCTATTTCTTTTCACCTTCCTAATTGCTTTTCACCATTCTCTTTCTTTTCTCTCAGTGGGGACAGGTGATCACTCCCCAGCTGATAAGAGAATAAGTTGTCTTAAAATGTCTTCTGTCTTCCTGCTGGATTGATTATTTTCAACTGTTAACATCCTGAAGGATGCTGCAAATGACTGGCATGACCTTAAATAGATTTAAACAAATCCGATTCCAAAATAATACAGGCTTGGTCACATCACCTTCCTGACACTGAAAGTAAACATTCTGGGGGGAAATCTGCATGTTCCCTTGGCAAAGGGAAAGGCTGTACTGACAACATAATTCAAGCATTCTGCCTCCACACGACTGTGCAAGGGAAAGTGCAAGTATGAGAGCTGATGTTGAACATCTAACTGATCTATGCCAACAGCTTGCAAAAGTGAGTTAACAGGGTTCTGTTTCCCTGCAAATTAGATACTCCAAAACATGTGCAAACATCTACATTTACATTTAATAAAATAGGTACATAAATCTCTCCAGCATCAGTGGCTTCTAAATATTTATACAGCATGTGTATCCTTCTGCCATGCTGAAGTACTGTCATTGTTAGTGTTGAGAATATATCCGAATGGATGTTTAAGGTCAGATTTACCACATCTTTAATAGTCATGTGGCCATGGAGGAACACTTTCCTAGAATAAATATACCATAACCAAGGCAGCCAACAGGAAACCCCTAGTATGCAGCTCAGTTACATTTCCACTCTTCAGTCAAGGAAAAGAAAGATATCAGCAGGCATGTTATTACCTGTGTTAGTTGTGAACTCAAACGGCCCACTGAAGTCTCCGTATCCTGCTGCTGTCCTGGCCCGCACATGAAATACATATGAAGTTAGGGGGTTCAAACCTTTGATGTCAGTATTCCTGGAGGCTGTCTTCACAATGCGATAGCTGCGCTCATTTTGGTCCTAACAAGAAAAGAACACAGTGGTGATCCAAGTAAAAATGCCTCACTGCACCGTGAACCATGGAATCCCACTTCCTTGCCAAAAGGATGATGAAAGAATATGAGTAACAACCACGGAATTCTCAAAATACGTCCCGAGGGCTGCTGCTGTCCGCCTTGCTCAATACCCCCAGCACTGAAGAAGCCAAAAAAGGAGTGATAAGATGGTAGGTGTGATGCTCATATATCACTGATTACTTAAGAAATCACACAATGAAATCCTCTGGAAAACAGCCAAGCCTTCAAATATGAGCCTCCTGATGAGCAAACATTTTACTCATTGGCACTCTCTTTTTCTTCCTACAAGCCAGAAGCCATATAAAAAAACTGATAATAGATTAAAAAAGGAAAAAAGAAAAAAAGAAAAAGGAAAAGAAAAAAAGGAAAAAAAAAGTCTAAGAAAATGTCTTCCAGATAGCCCAATCTTTAAAATTATTTCATTTTAATGCATGAAAAAATGCATTAATCTAGCTTCCCTGAAAATCAGTTGCCTTTTCCTGTTTGTGTTAGGGAGGCAAGTAAGTGATTGCTTTTATTAAAAATAAAATAAAAAAATAGTATGCATGTGTGTGAGAGAGAGCGAACATGTGAGCAAGAGCAGGAAATTGTTCATGTTTGCAAAAAGACCTTCAAAGAAAATAGCCTTTTTTGTAGTTCCATAACTGAGAAGTTATTTGTAGGAATAACATCTCCCTCTAACATGGAAAGTATGAAGAATGTAATTTTCTTTCCTTATTCTCTATTAAAAGCCATCCAGCCCACACCATCACTCTGAGCAGAAGCTATTGGCAAACAGATTGTATTATTATTACTGTCTTATATGCTTCATTATTATACTTCTGTCTATGATGTAAAACTAACGTCTCACTTCTGTCCAACATTATTGATTCTCATTATAAATACGCTTGCTACAAACGCTTAGTTCCTAGGTAAGAAAAAATAACAAAATATACTCATGCCATACAGCTGGAACAGCCGATGAGTCTTATTATGTCAAGCAACCATTCAAGTGCATGAAATCCTTAATTGAATGTTATTAAATTGAATCTATTTGGTTTCAAATGATGGAATTCTATCTGGAAATAAAACCAAAACTGAACGAAGTAAAAAATTCTCCCCAAATCTGAACAGAACTCCTTGTTTGTCTATTTTTTTAACAGTACCTTTTCGTAGTATTTGACTTCGTACTCCAGGATGACTCCGTTTGGCCTGTCAGGTTCCAGCCACGCCAAGGCAACACTGTGCCTTGTTATCTCTTTAGCCTGGATCAACGCAATTGGGGATGGTGCTGACAAGAAAAAAAAAGAAAAAAAAAAGCGATAATTATTTTTTTAATGAGGCAAATTTTTTTTTAATTGCAACATAAGCACTTCCAGAAACTGTTTTTCTTAAGTGGGAGTTGGAAGTATTTAGTATTTTCTTGTTTTCTCCAACAAAACTGCATTTAATTTCTTTCTAATCAAGCTCGTTCTTGGGCTGAGTGGTACTAGACAGGTAAGCTTTGGACTAATGCTACAGTTTCCTCAGCAGCACAATGTTTATGGCAGGCAGGTACAAACCTCCACAAAAGGGCGAAAGACACAAACAGATCCTGCCTTATTTTTTTTAACCTTTGCTAGCTATAGTGCATAGACTTGTCTTCATGTTCTGGTCCATAATGATTCTCCTCTTTCATCTCCTGAAATTAATTGGTGCTACTTGATTAACTATCCGTTCGACAGGAACTGTGAAATTTCTGAAGGACTTATCTCTAAAGCTGAGAAAAGTTTTCCTCTGAATTAAGTAAAACCAGAATAAAGCTGAACATGCATGAATTTAGACCCTCCCATGAAAACCAGGAAACTCAAGAGTCTGGGCCAATTTGTGCTTCCTGATTTGCCCCGCTTATGCCCTTGTTTGTGTACAGTGCCTGCAAACCAAGGCCAGATTTTGGCTCTGATCACTCCTACCCTGTCAGAAGGTATCGGAGATCAGTCCCCATGCATGAAACTGGCATAGCCTGGTCCTGCCCCATGTCACACTACATGGATGTGATGAATAAAAAAAGCAGGATGGCACTCTGACAAGGATAAGGGCGCGTGATTTCTGGGAATACTCTACTTATCAACAAGCTTCACTCAAAGATCCTTTAAACTGTATCTACGTGCAGTAATAAGGGCTGCAACGAAGATGATAATGGAAAACATCTCACTGTGCACCCTGCACTTTCAATAGAGCCCCCGCTAATGCTGAAGTTCAGGTTTTTAGCTGGTGGGAGGACAATGCAGTCTCCCTTTGACTGTGACAGTAGCGGGCTCACGGCTGTGCTGGGGGAACAGGTTTTCTGAAGATTTATGAACACGGCTGCCCCTCTCTTGCTGTTGTGTTGCTGTGTGGTCACGTCTCTGGCCAGCTGTTATCAAGCTCTTTTGATGCTGACAATAGCTGGTATAAATGGCAGAGTCTCCAGGGATAAGGAAGGACATTCATGAAATTTTTAATCTTATCTAACAAAGCTGTCCTGTATAACCAGAGATTAGGGGTCTTCCTAAATTGAATATATTTCCTCTTTTGTCTCTCGAAGCTGGAGACATATTGCTCTTTTTTTTTGCATTTTTCCCTTCTTTTTGTTTCTTTTTCTACCCTGAACTTCAGGACGACAATCCATGAAAGCGTTAAAGAGAGAAAAAAGTACTCTTGAAACACATATCCTTGAGAAATATCGAGAAAGACAAATAAATAAAACAGTCACAATAAATGAAAAGAAAATTGAATGTTGAAAGCCTCAAACCTACTTGACCATATCAGACAGTTCTGATGGAAGTGAAAATAACCAGCAGACGCCACAAAGTCACAAAAGGGTGTCTCCTCTTGATGTGAAACCATCGGGGAGCTGCTTCCTGATTTACTATTTGACAGTTTGGCATCTCTGTTAGAAATGCCTCCAGAACCTTTCTCTCTTTTTCCTTGTCTGTCTCTCACATGCAAAGGCAAATACTGGCTGACAGAGGAGACTATAAACACAGCCAACAGGGAGGATCCAGGTGTGCTCCATCAAGTTGTATCTGTGGCACGACTGCAAACTTCCTTAATAATCTCACAGTTCCTCAGCAGAGGACTTTTTTTCCCCTTTGCAGTAAGAATGCTGCTCAGCTAATAAATTAGAAATCAGGTTTGTTACCCTACACCACACATGACATTACTGATAAGCCAACCAGAGAGCAATCTGCTTAGTTAATCCGTGCCTCATGCAGGGCAGACAGGCAATTCTTTTTACCGAGAATCTTTCACTTATGCCATTCTGACCTCAAGACTTGCAAACAGAAAGTTCACTTTCCTTCCTTTATCCTCTTTTTTACCCTCCTCAGTTTTCCATTTCATTTCTGCAGGCTTTTAGATTGGAATTTACCGAATCCTTCAATACCGGGCTGGTAAGTGCTGTATGAAAACACATTTCTTCTCTGTTGTAAAATGACCGTTTACTGCACAAGAATATATATTAACTTCCACTCCTGGTGGAAGATGATCAGTTTTATACGGTTTCAAATGTGCTTTCTCGTATCTCTCAAAAATGGACTGCTGATGTTAGGCACTACTCCATACAGCAATAAACATGCTTCTGGCCTCTGGGACAAGAAAGAACTTGTACATCAATTCCTTTCTAAATTCTCACTGTTAGAATTGTAAGAATAGCCCTACTTTCACCTTCCTGTCCTTTGCATCTGTCAAATATTAATCATTATGCAACTTTATCCTATTTTAAATCTATTTTTCTGTCTCTGCTGATGACCAATTTCCTTCCCAGTTTTTGTTCTGGCTGTGTATCCTGACTCTCCATACACTGCAGAAATCCTCAGTGTTGAAGTCCAACCACGGGACAAAGGACCTATATGATAAGAAGCCATCTAGGAGGTCATCAGCATTTCTGCAGTATAGTATATTCTGTACAGACCTATACTGGTCCATCTTACAGGATAGCACCTCAAGGATCTTGAGGAACTGGGCTGAGTAACCACAGTTACTACAGTTATCTCACCGCGTGGATAAAATCCTCCCTTTCCAATTTTAGTTTCTCTAAATAGCTCTGCATATCTAGTTTATTTATGTTTTCCATGATCCACCAGATGGCCAGTCAGTAGAAGGCCATGCCAGAAGACAGGCCTTCTTGGAGAACATCAGCTCTGGGTCTCCTCGGTCCTCTATAGACAGAAGGCCTCAGCAGTGTGGCGGACAAACAGGACATCGCCATGCCAGCTCATCACAGCAATGCATGCAGCAGGAACAGCCTTCCGCGTGAGCTCGTGCAAAGTATTGACATTCTTTGTTCTTCTGCTGCATGCCTTCAACTGGCCTTTTAGGGATGATATGAAGATAAACGTGTAACAGAATGTAATAGGATTCTTTGATCACGAGCTGAATCAGCGGCAGAAACTTCTCTTATATGTGCATGGACAACTGTTCATTATAGACACACATTCCTACATAAAACACTTTGTGGATAGCCTGACCCAAACGAGCAGTGTCCGTAACTAAGATGTTCACAATAATGTCCCATAATACTTTTCCCTTCAAAATGGAAGACCCCTTTGTCTTTTACCTTTTGCACTTTCTTCTTCCCTGCTCCGTGGTATTTGGAAAGGAATACTTTGCAAAACTTTGTTTCTAAACCATCACTGCTTATACCAGCAAATTATTCCACCCCACGTGTGCAGGCAGAGTACGCAGCACAGCAGTGCCACCCCAGCAGCCCACATCCCGGGGAAGAATGATGAGGCATCTTGGTATTCCAAAGGGGTCCCCTTGAACAAAAGCAGAGTGTAACTTTCTTAGTTCAAAGCTCAGCAGTTCCTCTCCCTCAAAAAAATCCACTCCCTACTGATGTGAATGTTGCAATTTTCTTTTATCTACTTCCTCAATAACCTGCCATTAAACACCTACTAGTAGTTTTATTACTGCAGTTCTGAGCTTGTGGCCTACAGAGAGAGAAAGCGGCACAGATGTACAGCAAAAACTTCACCCAAATGCCATAAAGTCATATCCCAAGGCTATTAAGTGCTGAATTATAACCGTTTTTGAGACACTTTAAAGGATGGAAATGGCAGTGTCAGTTTTTCATTACCGGTTCAAATTAAGGGCTGGGGGGGGGGGGGGGGGGAAAGACAGCTAACTAACTGAAAAAAAGAGTAAATAGATGCAACAAAGTCTCTGGCATGTAGGCATCCGTGAGTGAACACAGCCCTTTATGAAACTACACAGAGCACAAGTGCTCACACATCACAGATACACAATGCCCAGTCTTCTAGTGAAGATGCCTTCTCAACCACAGCAGGGTTTACTTTCCACTCCCCACGATTTGAATTTAAATGGATCATGTTTACTCAAGGGGTCTTTCACTGATTGAAAAATACACCCACAGTTTGTACATTATCTCAGCTAAATTCAAATAACATATTTAAATTTAATTACTTGAAGCTTAGGGGTTTTCATGCTTTTCTTTTTTCCCTCAATTGCACACAACAACACTTATTTGTTCTTATCAATGGCCATGTGCTTTGTCAAGCATCAAAATTAAATGCTTGAAAGCACTAATGATGTTACTGTGATTAGGGGTTTTTACCTTCCAGGGTAGATACTAAAAGCCTGCTCCATTATTAATTACTTTAAAAAAAAAAAAAAGATTTCTGAGAATCTAACACTGAAGAAAAGTCCTCTTAGAAATCAAAACAAGAAAATAAAAGATCTTGTACTAATTGGAACAAAGCATTTAAGGAAACCTGGCACATTCTGTGTTTTCTCTTCAAATATTTACTTTGCAATACCGTGGGTTTTCTGCTTGGCATTTTGTAAATTATATTACCAAATAATCTCACAGCAGGAAATGGATATACAGCACAGAGAATCAAATATGTTTTTAATCACTTCTAAAGGCCATGTTCTCCAGGCCAGATTCTGATACTTCTTTTCACGTAGGGAGCCACTTATTCTCCTTACTGCCCCAGTTGCTTTAAATCAAGTGTGGGCAAAAGCACCCAGCCCCTCTCAGCTACACACAGCAGCCTAAATGACAAAGAAGGCAGCTCTGCTCCTTCCGAAAACCCCAGTCCTGCTTCCTACCAGTGCCCAGGCTGCTCATCACCCCACCTCCTGCCCAGACAGATCGCTATGAACACTACTGCACCCTTCACTGGAGCACAGGGGTGGTGGTGCTCCCACCAATCCCTTGCGAACAACAGAGAACAGACAAAATTCTACCACAACCAAATTTCCAAACATATGTATAGCATATGCGTAACCCATACATGCACATAAGGATGAGCACTTGAAAGGTTTTCACACTTGTGAACCTGTTTGCACACACGAAGTCTAGATGTCTCCGCACATCTGAGGAGCTGAGCTGGAACCTGGCACCGTTCCTCGCTGCCGGATGACAGCTACACCACTCTCTGGGGTCCAGCACAACATCCAGCAGGCTGGATGTGCGCTTCAAAAATGAACCGTGTACGTATCGCAATTTTGTTCCTTAATCTCTGTGCGTACGTGGAGCAAACATTTGTACAAGTGATAACTGGGCCAGGACAGGATTTGGAGAAGGACTCGGAATGCCAATTGCTCACCTAAGCCACTGGAAGCCTCCCAAGGCTTTCCCTAGCCCTCTGTCTTCCCAGCGCCTGCCTCTCCCTCCCCAAGGAATGACAACAGGCAAGGAACCGCTCCCAGCCTGCAGACAGGGACAGGCCAAGAGCTGGGCCAGCCCTCCTGAGCCTTGGCACTTAGAGCACAGACTTTAAGTCTGCACCACTGCAGAAAAATGCCCAAGGTTATTCACCCACATCCGACAGCCCTGGCTGCCAGAACGTGAAGCGATGTGACAGCTGAGCTCTCAGCCTCTTTCCTCAGTCCTTCTAACCAGCCATAGTATTTCTGCAACCTTCATACTAGACACAGTGCTGCTCAGGAAAAGAACCAGCTCAGCCACGGGACTCCCCTACAACGTCTTCATCCCAAAACACATCTTTCCTTTCTTCCAGGTTCCACCACACAGAACCTTTGAGCTCTAAGAAAAACAAGTGACAAGCTCTCAGACTTAGGGACCAGCCCACATCACTTATATTTATAATGATGTGTTCATAAAGGAAGGGGCTAGAAAATGAGATTTTAAAGACTGTTAACACTGTATTATTACGTTTTAAATATTTCCTCTATTTTAAAGTTTTCATTTCTTGCCTCTCCCAAAAGAACCTGCACTGCAAATCGTGCCAAACCACAAAAGCTGGCTCTGACTTGCATCAAATCAAAAGCCTGCAGAAAAACCCAGGCTGTTAGCAGCAACAAATAGTAGCAGTTGAGAATTATTAGAGTGCTGTGTATTTACCGTCCTACTCCAGCTTTAGTTCTTGGAGGCATGCAGCAACTGCTGAGGATCCATAAAGAGCGTGGCTATTTTCTGGGCTCTGTGTGTCAGTTTTAGCACCAGAACTGCTCTCATTTTGATCAAACCCACTACAGCAGCTGAGGGCTGACCACAGTTCCCTATGGATCACATCAGAAACTGCACTGAGATGAGGGTGACGAAGACTTTGCACAACCAGGAGATGACTTGCCCTGGCTGCTCCCTGCTGGGGACCAGCTCTTGGCATCAGTATCTTTTCAGGTGCTGGCCCTCCAACTGTGAAGGCCAAATCATGACATCTGTTAATGCAATGCAGGTCTGGAGTAACTCCAGAGATCTGAATCTGCAACCCACAATTCCAATGATTGCTTTCAACCAGAAGACTACAAAATCTACATAACATTTAGCAAGAGATCTGTATTGCAGCTCAAGTACGGGGTCTGTTTAGTCTGAGAACTGCTTGTTTTCTTCCCACTAGCTTGCTAAGAAATCCTGTTGGCATGTTCTGACAAGGATAACTTCATAGTTGCCAACAGAAACACGGCAGAATACTGTGTATGCATTTCCTGTATGTACAAATGCCAGTTTAAAGCAAACAGGAAAACAAGGTTTTCACTGGAAAGCAATTTATAAAAATCTGCCTGAACATTACATTCACTTAAAAACCAGCAACATTTCTAAATGCTTAAACTATAACGATTAAAACAAGAAGGGCAAGCATACTTTGTGCTGTAGACTGCACTAAGAAATTCTACTGCTATAAGCAATTTGTTAAGATTTGGAATTAGTCAGGAGCTTTCTGACCTGAGCAGGTTTAGCACCTCTGGTCACAAAGCAGGTCATGCTGCTGTTACTCTTCCCTCTAACTGAGGTTAGAATCTGACCCGGGATAAACAAAAGTAAATTCTGTAGCCTCGAGAAGCTAACAGGGATGCTACGCTGTACTGCAGTGGATTGAGAGCAGTAGAGAGAAGGGGCCACACAGCCCTGTCAGAGATTGCTGGAGCTCTCAGAGCCCTCCTTTAGGACCTGAACCAGGCACATTCGTGTAAGCAGGGTCCTGTGACTCCAATCAGGGCTGAAAACTTCTGGGAATTACTCTGTTATTTCCCAGGCACCGGTCCAGCCAGCACCTGCAGAAACTCCCAGTGCTGGGACGCAGCACAGCTCTGCGGGAACCTGAGCAAGAAACAGGAGCCAGTAACCTCTAGTCATTAAAACAGATCACGATGTTGGAAGCAGGGCTTTCCCCAGACTCTCAAAACACCTGGTCTGGAGCAATCTAACCACCTACCATCCCCAGGGCAGTTCCACCTCACCCACACCATTTGCTGCTCCCCCCAGAAGAGCATCAGCCCCAGGAGCAAATCCCACCATCCCCCCTGCAGCAGCCTGTGCTCCCCCCGTGCTGCTGGGTGGGATGGGGACCTGCTGAGCTGCCAGGATGAACTAAACCCCTTCTCCAGCTCCTTCCACAGGGAAATAAAACCTACCAAATCAAAGCAAGGATGCATGAAAAGTCCCCAGCTGATGTCCACGTCCTGTTACCTAAGCACCTCAAGTCAAGCAAACACCCAGCTACTGCTTCTCTTTCTCCCATCCTTCTGCCCACAGAGAAGCCAGGACATGCCTGCATATGCTTCAAGAGCTAATTGATGAGAGAAGTAGCGCCATTCTTAAAGTCTGCAGGATCAATGAATTTACTTTCTGCTTCTCTGCCCTGCAAATCTCTTGGCTTGTGCAGCTGTTCAACCTCATGTAATAACGCATCAACAATCAATGAAACGATACTGAACGTATTGACTCTGCTCCTACCAGTACCCCACAGGGACAACCCTTCCTCTCACATGGTGAAGGACAGCTGTCATCTGACACTTCATGCCTACACCTGCTGACAGAACCCACTGCTGCTCGCTGCTCCTTTTTCATGCTCCAGGCATGAGCCACTAAGGGCCAAATGTGGGACTCACTACCCAAGGCAACGAATCTTAATGCTGTTCTCTTTCAGTCTCACACAGTTACTTTTTACTTTAAACACAGATATCCAGATGATGTATATACGTATTAAATAACTTCCTTCATCACTCATTCTCAGCATTAAGAATATTAGATTCTGTAAAGAATTGCCTTAAAAGCTTCTTTGAAATTCAGACAAATAAAAGCCTCTGCCCCATCACTTACATGCTTTGGAAATACTGAAGCATCTTCTCAACCAAATAAATAAATAAATGTTATGACTCATTTTCCCAAAGCAGCATTTGCTATTTTAACAGCTAGATTTGGCCACATTATCTCATCCTGGCTTCTGAAGTGCTACAGTAAGAGCAGAGTTACAATTTGCCAATTGGGTTTCTCAGATCAATCACCCACCATCAAAATGCCAAGAACCTTGGAGAGAGAAGCATGAGCACTTTGCTCCCACTGTGATACACCAAAGCAATGGGCTCCAGCAGCAGCTGTGGGCTGGATCCCAAATGTGCCCTCCTGAGCCTGCAGTTCAGATGTCCTTTGTGGAGGACACTGCTCTGATGGCACGTGGACATCCACGGTTCTAGGGTACTCCATCAATGATCCTCTTCTCAAGTGGAAGAAAAGATGCTTTGTGATTTTGGAAAAGTAAGGGGCATTAAAGAGAGGCACACCAAGTTCTGCTGGGCCTTCACACTCACTGCTCTTCTCACAGATGCATTCATGAGAACTGAACTGAGCTCATCTACCTTCACTGCAACGTGCAGACTTCTCAGGAAATTAAAAACCATAAATAGAGCTGAAGAGAAAGAGAACTATATTCTGCACACAGTGCTGCTGGAAAGCCAAAGCTACCCCAAGTTTGTTAGGAAAAAAAAGAAAAAACAGACTAGGGACAAACTGGGGAACAGCCTTAAAGACTTCCCAAAAGACACAAACCTTGACATTAAAATCTTAGCACACAGTGTCAGTAACTGATTACATCATAGGTGGCACGTAATTAAACTCACACAGGGGCTTCATTAGTTTGGTTTCATGCTAGATGCTGAGAAGTAGTGCATTATTCATTCAGAAGGTGTGTCAATTAGCAAAACCCTAAATGGAGCAACTACTAGATAGGATAAATGGCTTCCTCAGTGGGAAGGACAGTTGTTAGAACTTCCTGTGCAGTGCAAGCGCCATTACAAATCTGGAAACACAAAATTAGAAAAAAAATCAACCTGGGAAGGTTCTGAAGATCGGGGTTGTACAAAGAATGCTGCTCTGTTTAATTCCTGGTGCAGTATCAATCTACAGCGCGGGGCAAACCAAATCCTGGGAAAGCAACAGTCCCATATCAGCTCAGCCTGAGAGCCGCATGCGGAGTCCTTCGCTGACTGTCAAACTCGGGGCACAGCAGGGGGACCCCAGGAGCACCACAGTTCCCTGTGAGAGGAGCCCCGGCTCTCCTGCACCAGCCCTCCTGGGGTGCTTATGAGCTGCAGCCAGTGGGGATTGCAATGAAAAACTCAACTTTCATTCAAAACCTTCAATTCAAAGTCATTTGCAATGTGCTTTTCAGATCATTTTATCGCCAGTTCACTGTTAAATTTGAAGCAGATGAAGCTAGTAACTTCTACCCAAGGATCATTCTGGCCCAAGGAGGGATGCCCCTGTGCTGCAAAGTCCCTCTGACCAGTGATGGCTGCAGCTCACCACTGCACATAAAATATTCTCCACTTAAGGACAAACTGCACATTTTGCAAGAAGTGCTAAACAAGTGTCCCTCTGCACTCAGCCCACTCTTCTCCAGCAGTCCTTCCAGCAGGTGTGTAACCGCAGCAATACCTCCTGCAGTGGCAGGCGTGCAAGGTGGGAGCACCACGGGGCTGCACATCAGGCTGGGCTGCACAGCATCAGGCTGGCAGTACAGCAGAGCCCTCGCCTCTCCGCAGCCCCCCACACCCGCATGGGCAGCTCAGCCCGCAGAACAGAGCTCTGAGCTGCCCGCACGTCCCTCTCGCTTCCTGCCTTATTTATGTGCGCACGGAGTATCCTGATAAACGAGAGGGAAGGGTGCAGCCATTCCATCCGCATCCCCCTTTATGCTAAGAAAGATAAATTGAGGCTGATTCAGAGGACAGATTTAAAGAACGCACTACGTTATCTAGACAAGTGCAATCTTCTCGGGGAGCCGATGGAGTGGGCTGTCTTGAGATCATGCCTTTATTTGTTTGCTAAAATAAATGGACAATGCACAGAACTCCATTCATATAGGAGGTACCTTTTGCAGCCTACTATTCCTTCTGATTTCACTTAGCTGAAACTGCCTTATTCTATTATTTATTGATGGGGCCATTTAACTGCACATAGAAAATTAAAAATAATAAAAAGCTAATTAAAAGCTTCAGCGCTTTCCTTTTAGTCTTCAGAAACGTACAGAACTGAAAGACATTTATATCCAAAGCTTATTACAATTTTAAGGTTTTTTTTTGTTTTTTTTTTTCTCTCTGTAAAAATCCATGGATACTTTCAATGGATTTTAATGTAGACAAAACCAAAGAGATTTTATTGAACTGTGAAAGTATTTAATAAAAAATCAGAATCACTCAATCTTCTTTTTAAGACTGAGTAATAGAATTCAATAGCAGGGATAAAAATCCTAATAAATCCTAATGGAAGAGCTCAGGGAGCTGAGACAAATGTTATAATTTCCTTTTGAGTTCAGTAGGACTGTTCCATACGGAAAAGCTTAAAATGTAAATGACCAAAGGCATAAAATACAGATGCCACAGCTTCCTAGACCCCCCTAAACTATATTAAGAAATCTAAAAAACTCTCATTTTTGTCACCACCCGATTACAAATCACAGCTTCCACAAACCCTCAACCTGCTGTCCCAGCATCCTGCTAAGGCTCATGGGATCCCGATTCCCGAATTTAGTAATGAAGGCAGATTACGTTAATCTAAGACGACGCCATGAAATCCTTCACGTAGCGGCAGAGAGAGGCTCTGCATTTGCCTGCTTTGTTTGGGAGGGGAAGCCCACTGGAGCCTTGCCATGATAATAAAGTGCTCCCTGCATGCCAGTTCACACGTGGGGCTAAATCTGAAGTGACGTTTCTCTATGAAAGGAGCAGTATTCACTCGTGTGCTCAGCATTTTGATGTCCTCCAAAACCTGGCAAACATGATTACAGAGATCCAGCAGACATGCCACAGCTCTATTTAGTCCTCGTGGTTCAACGCAACGCTATGCAAAAAAAAATAAATAAAAAAAATAGCAGGCTGCCTTGGGGTGGCATTCTGGGAATAGCATTTCGTGCATATAAGCTCAACACACTTTTTGCACCTCCTCATGCAAGGACAGAACATCTGCACCATGTGGGGCTGCACTGCCCATCCCTGCCAGGTCAGCTCAGCGTCCTGCCCTTCAAACCAAGCCGGAGCAGAAACTCTGGGACACAGGGACTGGCTGTGTTTATTTGTGCTGCCCTGCATGGCATTTTAATTAGTAACTGTGCGGATTTAAAGCCTTTGAATGGACACACAGGGGCAGTTGTGCAGCCAGCCTTTTGTATTTCCACTCTCTCAAAAAAATCCCGTTTGAGGACATCAGCGGGGGGTTAATGGAAGCTTTGATAAAGTTCTCCGGAGCCTTTTCTTGTTGCTCAACTGCAGACTGGACTCTGCTGTCTCTCTGGCTGTTTTCCCATTAATTTAGTCAGCTGCAAAAGCACCTAGAAAATTTAGAAGCCCAGCTAAACATTTGGTAGTCACAAGTACTCTTGGGCCAAGCCTCCTTCCACGTCGAAATATTTGCTTGCAAACTGCTTAAGGGACGCGCTCAGACTGGATGCAAGGTTAGCAAGCGAGCAGCAGCAGAGCGCTGCTGGCAGAAGGAAACGAGCAGTTAAATGCTGTGGAGCAAAGGAGGGCTCCAGGACAACCCCTTCAGCCATTTACCAGCTGTCCGTCTGCACCTCCAGAACTGAGCGCTGAATTTGAACACATCTGATGTCTTTTGAAAGTAAATTTCTGTAATTATAAATACGGTCAACGCCAACCAGTCCTGAAATTAAACATCTCTTTCCTAAGGTGGATATGTAGCAACCCCCACTTTGCACAGCAAACATGAGATCCTTTCAACAGTGTGACCAAACCTTTATTTAAATGCTGCAATTACTTCTTGGCGCTACCTGACACACAACTTGTCTGAGCTGCTCACTGAACCCTGAAGCTGGTTATTTACTAAGGATCTTTAGAAAGCACTTTTTTTTTCCCTTCCGACCAAGACTTGTATCCCCCACCTTGAATACAAATTCATGGAAATGGGTGGTGCAGACAGCTCTGCCAGCAAGCAGGCAATTGTTATTTTAATTATTATTTCTTTGTGGAAAGCTGCAGTTACCTTAAAATAATAATTTAATCTCTCCCAACAATAGTCTTCCCGGTTTTGTTTTGAAGACCGCAGCACGTATACCTACAACTGCACATTTATTACAGGCCATCAGTTAAAGCCTGTGCAAGAACAGAGCTGTTAATACGAAACTCCCACTTGCATCTGTCAGCTTGGAGAAGCTCCTTACGCAGACACATTATCTTACACACATAATTAAAGGTGCAGGGAAGAAATCTGAAACGGCCAGCAGTTGACATCCCAGGGACACTAAGGAATCTCCAGCTAAACACTAGAATTTGCCAATCCAAGAGCATTCCTAACTGTTTGCTTCCATACAATTCTGAAATTTCTTATGCTGGAATCACTTATCTCCATGGATCTCCCATCACATTTCTATTTGAAAGGCCTGTGGTTTCCCAGAAGACATTACTTGGTTTGCTTCAGAAGTCCTTGTGGTAACTCCCTCCGATGCAAATCTCCACAGCGGGAGCCAAATTCCCGGAGAAGCCAGGCGAGGACGGACGAGGCAGGTGGAACCCCAGAGCAGCTGACAACTTGTCCCAGCCCTTCTGCTTGAAAAACGAGGGGAGGGGTTGCTAATTATGTCTAGCAGATAAGTGCAAAGCCTTAGAAACCACACTGGTTTAGATTCAAAATGAGAAAGTTGCACACAATTAGCCTGGAATTCTGCAAGATGCTGCAACAAATCACTCGGAGTGTCACGCTCACATATCAGCCCTGCTTACCAGTTTTCAATCTCTTTCCCTATTGAATTCACGCCTGACACAGCTCCATTTGAGGAACAAGGAGACTGCTGATCCATCACCCTCAGTACAAACACCTTAAAGCAACATAAAAACACCCCTTCGCAACTCCCATTTTCCATTAGATGGACATTTTGCATAAATAAACCTGCAGCAGCCAGAAGTATGAAGCACATTCCGTGTTCTGGACATCTGGCCCGCACCCAGCTGTTTGCCAAGGGATTATTTTTAAATCAGGCTTTTGGGGAACAGGGTGCGGGGGCAGGGTGCTGTGAGCACTCACTCGTGCCCAGGTAGCAGCACGAGCTTCCTGCAGGTCAGTGCCTGCAGTCAGGCCCCTGGAATGGGCTCTTTGTCTCCTTTGGCCGCAGGGAACCACTAAATGGAAATGGTGGGAAGCAGAAGCTAAGCAGCCCACCCGTCTGGAGCTTCTGCAGCTCCTGGGAAGGGCGATGTCCATCTTCAGAGCATCTGTTAATTTTATTTGCTAGAAGTAGTTTAAGGGTATTCATGCTGTCACATAAAGAAAATTCTGCAATAGAAATCTAATTAACAATGTCTTTTGATGTTTTGCTGTAGAGCGATTCTTTATAGATAGTTATAAATATCCAGGAAAGGAGCATATTAAAAAGAAAATACCAAAAGCCTAGGTTTACTGGCTTTG
Organism: Perdix hodgsoniae; assembly: GCA_035772895.1. Taxonomy (NCBI): domain Eukaryota; kingdom Metazoa; phylum Chordata; class Aves; order Galliformes; family Phasianidae; genus Perdix; species Perdix hodgsoniae. The sequence continues at coordinate 5,210,109 of JAPSGF010000037.1, read as the reverse complement.
GCATGTTTTGCTTTTGATCTGCCTGAGCAACTATTACTTTGTCGATATATGCAGTGCGCACTGACCAAGGGCAATGCACAGCCATGAATTTTTACTGACTGCAGATTCAGTTCTGAACGGGCTGAGCCACGCTGCAGAATGTAAGACCCTATATGCGTTTTCCGTGCTGTTCAGCACAACACGTGAGGAATGCTAATCAACATTTGAAAGGAAACGTGGGCTCTCAAAGGAGACCCACTGAAATACAAAATGGGAATATATTCCCCTATTAACAAGTCCAGTAAAACCTGTGAGCCATCAGAAAGCCAGAGGCTCCCATTTCATCCACCTTCCTTTCTAACCTACAACACAAGCAGCCTCCAGGGATCCTTCCGATTTTTTTTCTTTTTACTAATGGTATTAAGAACACAAACAAACAAAACTAAAGGCCAAATAAGCCTGAGTAGCAGCTGACATTTTCCTTCCCGGCGCTGAACATCAGTATTTTGATGTAATTTTCACCACGGTTTGGCTGTCCCAGGAGAAGCCTCCATCCATGCAGGCACTCCTGGCAGTGCTCCGGGTGGCACTGCGACCCACTTCTGTTCTTGCCCGGGAGTGGGGCTGGGCTTCAAGTGGCACTGAGGGACCCAGGAGCGCCCCAAGGAGGGGTAAGGATGGCAGTGTACCGGCCATGCTGCTCTGCTGTGAGATGGATAGGGGACAGGCAATAGACAGCTAGACAAGCACATGTGGGGGTCGGAGGCAGGGGGAGGTGAGCACAGAGTGGAAAAATGGGACAGGGAGCCAGAGATATTCATAAGATCAGTCCTTGATCCTCAGCACAGGAGGTATGAAAATAGCTGGCCTGATGCAGTGGGAGAAAGAGTAAGTTTGTTTACTTAGCCTGCTTTTCTCATCCTAATTGGCATATCCTTCTACACCTAACTGAGATGGTTCACTTAAGAATGCACTGAGCCCAAGGTAACTAACAAGGTAACAAATCACCAGGCAGTCTGTTCATTCAGAAACATCAAGCATTTAACTCCTGAATGCAAAGGAACAAGAAGGAAGCTGGTCCCTCACCAAACCCAGACCCAAATCCCGAGCCCCTGGCCATGCACACAGCCGAACGGGACAGCCAACGTGGCTGCGGGACACCTGGGCACTCAGCTGTTCAGTAACACACAAAGTGTTCAGTGCCCCTTCGAAAAAACAAAAGCTTCCTGCTTGCTGTGAACAAGGTCTCTCTATTGAGAGATTTACTTTTAATTTTGAACAGCTTCAGGGCATTATCCTTAGTGAAAAGGAAATAAGAAAAAAAAGAGCCTTGAGATTTCTGAGCTGTTCACTCAGCTGCCTGGTAGGGCTCCTCACTGCAATCAGCCTCTGAGCAGCACCGTATGGAGGAGCCGGGCTGCATCTCCTCCACGCATCGTTTCACATTTGTTAAGGGTAGACAAAATGCTGACTTCATTTGAGCAAAAAACAGCCTGGCACAAAAGTCACCGCTGCTGGGAGGGCCCCTCAGTACCAGTATTCCCCAGTACTCACTGGAAAGGTGCTGGCTGCCAGTTCCAACAGCTTGGGGCTCCATCCTTTGTTTTTTTAATTACTTTTTTTATCTAATGCAGGAAAAGAGTGGCAGCTCTAATCTCAAAAACCTCAAAAATATTATCATACCTAGTATGTATAATAACAAGCTGAATTCACCATTAAGAAATTCCTAAAATGTCATCTATCTCCTGGAGATATAAATGTTTACTTGGTTCTAAGCCTGAAATTTAAATTCTCTTTTTTTTTTTTTTTTTAATGCCATAAACCCCAGAATCTTTTCAAAGGAAGCAGCAAAAATACTTTTTCAAACGCTTTTTGATTCCACTTTGAATGGCAAAAGCTTATTTTCATTTAAACATTTTTCTACAGTATTGGAAACTGAAAAGAGTTTCTAAACAAAGGTGGAAAGTAAACAGCCTCATTTCATTATTTCCAGGAGTAAAATGGCAAAAGCAAACAAAAAAACACCTGTGCCTTTCAACTGCACCTTTTGTGTCACTGCAACACGTTTCTACAGTGTTGTGCTGAATACACAGCACAACACTGACTTCTGTGTAACTGACTTCTCATTGTTTTCTCTGTGCCTCCCAAATGCACACTCAGGGGTTGGCACCAATGCAAGCGAACAAATAATGGCATTTCTGATTCTAACATTAAAAAACACGCTCCAAAATTTCAATATACTTTTTGCAGATTATATGGTTGTGTATCTGGGAGGTCAGTTTGAGACCGGTGAAGCATCTCCTACTCTCTTGCATAGGCATCATCTCTACTGAATTTAAGATGCGCCTCCTGCAAACAATGACAGCAAATTCCCCAGGATGCGATCCAAAAGCACTGCTCACATCACTACAGAACCAGGCTAACATGGCTTTTTTTCTATCAAATATTGGATAAAGCACACAGACAGCAAAAATGACAGAGCATTTTACAGATTTCCCATGTTGGCAGCTTTGTTTTGATCAGCAAAACACAGAAAGAGTTTTGTGAAAGGAGGAGTCTGACTCTCATCTTTCTTAAAATAAGAAATTCCCGCAATGAAACCGAGGTTGCTTTACATTAGTATGAGAAAGGTGTAAAATCAAAGACACGTCTATGGCAGGGCTCTATCATGACATGATTTCTTTATAATGAAATACAGTGAAAGAAAATGAGTGGCACTGGAATTTTACTGCACCCCAGACACACATTTACAATGATTAAACAGATCAGTACTTGTAAAACCCAAGGGCCCAACTTTACAAATCTTTACTTGGGCAAGTAGTTTCACTGAAATCGATGGGATTATTTGCATACTCAAGTACTGTTTATCTTAGCTGAGATCTATAGGTTTAGGCCACAGATTTCTATTTAGATCTTCTATGCAGAAGAATACACAAAGTTGTGCAAAGAAGAGGAGAAAATGAGCACCTTGGAGTTAATTTTCACATATGCCAGTGGTTTTCTCCAGCCCTCTGAAGCATTTGATAGACTGGGCCTGTTTTATAATTGGAAATGTTGGCAAAAATACAAATTTCCTGATGTGAAAAACTGCTACTCATGGATAATAAACAAAATCAATTCTTATTTGCATATTCAATCAGATCTCAGTTTGCATATTAAAGCATAAGATGGTGGAATTTTCACACGGTAGATGGATGCCACTCATTTATGCAGATATGCATCCACTAATCCTTACACACGCCAGGATCAGTCAGAAATACTCTTTGCTAGGCATTCACAGCACAACAACTCAGTCCCTGCTGCCATTCTCAACCCTTTCTTCTCGTGCAGCATATGACAGCGTTCTCCCAAAGCTTTCCCCTATGGCTCTATCTTTTCACCAGTCAAAACGACAGTTTTGATTTTTGAGTTATAATTTGAAAGGGATGCTGTACCATTGTACTGTCAACTGCACGTGTAAAGAACAAAACAAACGGACCAGATTTTCAAAGGAGCTCCAGTTGGGACTTGATAATTTTGCTTGCAACTGAGACTGCAAAATTAAACTCACCTCTCACTGTTAATATTGAAGTGCAGTGGACTACAGCTTGGATTTGCGAGCTTTGATTATGCATACCTAGTTTACATGTGCCTCTTCTAGGAAACAAAATTCACAGCACACATAGTCCAGTATTCTCAGATTATACATTATTCATATTGTCTCTTACATCACAGCTCTACAGATAAATGATAGCCCCGTAAGCTACGCTCCGAGGTGCTGAATGCCTGCAACGTTTGTGGGACTTGAAGGCAATCGGTGCTGTGAGCAATTAGATAACAGGTTTGACAGTCTTGTAGCCAGTCTCACAGTCTGTACATTTCATTTGCATATAGAAGAGTGTTACATTCAAATATATATAATTCTGTTCATTAAATTAAAAACTGAACCAGGATCCTGTGCTTGAAACCCTAGCTATGTGCAAACAAGAAATATTCTCAGGTAATTAAAGGAAAAAATCATGTAAATGATCATCAAAGCTAAGCCCTGTTCTGCTGCAACCTTTGTTAGGTCAAGCACAGGGAACTGAAAAAACTGGGAGCACTTAGGGTATCTGAAATCATCAGGTATAAACAGAAAGAGCATTTCAATCTTCCAGATGAGTGAGATGCAAAAATCAGCCAGCACGAAGATGAAAGCTCATATAGGATTTCTCAAGTAATGCCAGATCTGATCAATTGAAATACTGTTAGTAGCAGGTTAAGAAGGTATTTATTTAATAATGGGACAGAATCTAATTGACTTTGCAGGGAGAGGAAAGCTAACGTGCAGGCAAACGAGCACCTACTCACTCTTTCTGAATCTCACCCAGCCCTTTCTGGGGAAGGCAGAAGTGCAGCGCAGGGCTCCCCAGGCTGTGTTGTGCCCTCTGCCAGCACAACGGGCACATCTGTGCTCATGTGCTGCGTCTGCCGAGGAGGGGCTGAGCTGCTCAGCAGCCCTGGCTCTGTCCCCTTTGCATCCTCCACGGCAGCTGTGCTGTTCTGCTTCCACAGAATGCCTCCCAGTGTCCTTGCAGCATGCTGCAGCGCAATTCTGCAACCAGCTACACCAGTCAAACCCTCCTCAGTTCTTCTAGCTCTAAAGAATTTAAACTATCCATATAAATAACCCAGAAAATAAGGGTTTGACCCAGCTTTGCATCTCAGGGTACCTTGGGTTCATTTTCTCATGCAAAATTTAATGGAAACCACAGCTTTCCTAAAACCAGGCAAAAGAGACTGGAATCAAAAGCGCATTTATGTTCCTACCTGCTTGGTTAGTTGTCACAGTGACTGACACAGCTTGGTCCTGGCTGGGGTTGTGCTTGGACACTCCATTCACTGCCCAGACCTCAAAGGTGTAGTTGGTGTGTGCCAGAAGGTCAGTGATGGAAACCTTAGTGGTTTTCAGCCCGTTCTGCTGGGGGCTGAAGTGCACACCACTGCCACAGGACCGGCAGCGGCTGGGCTCCCCTGCCCCGCAGCGCTTGCACACCACGTTGTAGGAGATGTCCTCCCGTCCTCCCTTGTTCTGCGGGGCGCTCCACTCCAAGTTCACTGACGTCTCGTTGACATTGGAAATCAGGTTCTGGGGTGCAGATGGAGGGCCTAGGAAGAAAAATTCCACATTTTTAGTAACTGCAAGAATGTCACACAGTATCTTCAGACTTATGGCCCTGTGTGGGCAATCCCAATGAAGTCAGTGACAGCAGAGATCATGCAGAATTTTACTTTTCAGTTTCTTAATGAAGATGGAAAATTAACCAGTAGGACAATTTTTAATCTCTTCATCTGATGAAGAAATAATATTTTCCAGCTCAAAATTAACCTGAAAGCCCCATACTACAACCAAAGAAGAATTTGGTATTTTTCACTTGTGTTACTTATAGTTGTTTTGAAATCTAAACCATTCATTTGGTGGATTTTACACATTTTTCATGATCCCCTGAGCAAACCATCAAATGCAGAGACCACTGCTCTGAGATTTTCAGGTTCCCCCATTACACACGTGCAGACAAACGTTGAAATTGTTGATCATCCAGTATTATCATTATTTTTTTTTTTTTAAGGAACAGAACTGCCATATTTTCCACACAAATTGATGTCAGATGGCATTCAGCAAATACTGAAGCCTGCAGTACCAGCACTCTCGCACCACAGGGCAGGAGACAAAGACCCACATCTTGTAAGTGTGCCGCCCGGTCGGCTCCGGTTGGTCAGCATGGGGGGCACCAAGCAAGGTCTCACACACTCCTCATACGATGGGGTCTGAGCCAGGTGTGGGGCAGAGGCCCACTGCGATGGAAACAACCGCTCTGCCCACCCCAGCGCTGCCGGCTGCTCCACATCCCAGGCACAGGCACAAACCTCATTTATATGCTTCAATCCCCACAGGCTCCAAACCAATAAGTACATTAAAAATGCAGAAGAGCTAATCCTGTGATCCTTAATCTAATTTCAATACAGTTGAGGTGAGACACATTCTTCTATCCTTAAATTTAACAATAATGATTCCTGGCAACCCCGTGAAACAGATGAAGGATTTTATACAACACAAAAAGCTCCACAGCCATCAAAACGCAGCCCTTTCTGGGACTGAGCACAATAGCTCTCTGAACTACACACACAGTGCTATGGGACAGGACGCAAGGTAAAATACAACAGAACCCAACAATGGAAACAGAAATGGAACAGAGTGAAGAATGAAGCAGGCAGAATGTAACCATCCAAACCAGACTGCAGTGAAGATGGTAATCCTTAGTCATTATGCATGGTTGGAGCTTTAAATGCAGGTGTTATTACCAGTAAAATACCGGAAATAATTTTGTAGGAAGTCACAAATTCAATTTTCATTCAAGACACTGGAGAGCTTATGAAAGCTTCTTAAATTTTTCAAAATATTATTGATGGTTGAAATTCAGAAATGTTCAACTAGGTCTGCTGGCAGAAAGGAAGCAAAGTTCTTACGAGTTTCATTCCAGATTTTCAATTTTTATTATTCGTCCAATGTTAAGAAATTGGAAAAAAAAAAAAAAAATAGGCAGCACCAATAGTTTGATTAACCACGTAAATAAATTAATCTCAGTCTCTCATATGCCAAAGGTACAGAAGCATCCATCAGGCTTAACTGGAAACTGAATAAATAATAGTGAAATTCTGCTGAAATCATAAAGTGACTCAAGTGTAGCAGCAAGGAGGTCAAGCCATCAAAAGTTAATGGTGGTGAAGACGAATTGTGGCTGCCTGGGTTCATCAGCAGCAGCTACAAGGAAGGCTGAGCTCTGAGCACAGTGCAGAGGGGGAGGCTTTGAGGGCTGCATCATGTCCTTGGGCCTCTGCTTGAAGCTGCCAGGATGTAACACGTGTTAACTGGATGCAGTATTTGGATTTGGGGAGAGGCATGTAGGTAAGGAAAAAGTCTTAAATTACACAGAGGTCAAATGTACCTACTACTTATCATCAGTGCCTAGATGAAAGCTTCTGCTGCAAGAGCAGCTGAGCAAGGATTGCTTCTCTGTGCTCAACTTCACAAATACAAAATTAATATATTCATTTTGAGAGTAGAGAAATCCTCCCTTCCTGCCAAACCTTTGAAGTACAGTCTCTAGGCTAACCAGGGCTGTAAGGCAGATTTACTGCCATGACCAGACAGACCACAGCCCAGCCCCTGCAATGGGGACAACCACTGCTGCTGCACCACTGGGCTGCAAGCCTCAATTTTGGTCTATGCACCAGCAACGCTGAGGACATCCAGGGACAAAGCCCCACTATGAAAAAAGCAGCTACTACACAGTGAGACTCAGATGGGAAAAAGCAAAGAGCTTTTTCTTGCAGAATGTTACCTTGCTGCTATTGCATTGCCCACAGCTGGGACCACTCTAGGGCCAGGCTCTGCACCCTGGGAGCTGCCACACTCACAGTCCTAAAGACATGCCTGTTAGCTCAGACACAGCAGCCAATCTGGGGTTAATCTCAGACTTACTCTGGTGTCCATTAAGATATTTTCCAAGGCTCTAGGTCCAGTTTCACGTGGGAAAATGTGCCAGAATGAATCAAGCTCCTCAGAAGCAAAAAGTCAGTAATTAGTATGTGGGACAGGGCATAGCAGTGTCTAAACAGAGACGCAGCGAAGCGGAAAACCAGGGAAGCAGATGCTTGCAGGTCACAGAGATGAGCGCACCACCTCCAGCATGAAAAGGAAGATGCGGGGGAGTTTCCAAATGGTGGGCTGACATGGCAGCGAGGGGAAAAGCAATTTCCTTTCTTTCTGGAGCATAGTTGTTAATGGAGCTGTTGGCACTGGGAGTGGGGAACAGTTTCAGATTGATGGGCCTGGTTTCAGATGTTGAAACACAGGGCGTATCTGCTCCTTCAATAGTGATCAGGATTTGCTTTGTTTCTGACAACAGAGTCGCTGCCAGAGGAGAGGAAAACCCTTTCGTGGCCGTGGGAGGCTGCAGGCACCAGCAAAGCAGCACTGAGAGGGACCTGCATGAGGGACATACAGAGAGGGACCTGTTCTGGCATGGGGATCACAAGGAGAACAGGGTATGAGCATGGTTGGCTGAGAGCGGGATCCTTCAGCTGCCCATTCGCCAGCACTGCAAGCAGGCACAGGGAAACAGAGCAGACGGAGGTTTTTCACGTTGTTCCCTCTTGGAACTCCACAAACCTTGCTTCACAATAAAGCCATCAAAATCAGCTGAACCATGAAGCAAATGGAAGGCCTGGGGTGGAGCAAGTTCAGTGTGTCTGGGCTTGGGGAACTGAAGAGTCTGTTTAGCAACAAATCTTTGTCAAGCTAATCTTGCTATCTTCCTCAACCCTCCTATTAGATTTACTTAAATGCATTGTGCAATGCAGATTGTGTTTGGCTTTCTCTTGCTGCAATAAGCTATAGGCTTTGCATCTATTTGTCTGTCTCTTTACTGACAGACAGATCTGGCTGGCTGGCAATACTGTACCCCCTGTCAAACAAGTATTCAGGAAGAGTACAGGTTTTAAGGAGTTAACAGCACAAGCACTGATTTGTACTAAAAGGGCTGATGCATTTTAGCACCCTTACTACAATCTCAGGCTGCATTTTTCATCTGCCACTATCTGCCACCCTCCCTCCATTCCTACAAGGCGCTCAGGTCCTACTCCCAGCCAAAGGCCTTCTGCAAGCCCCTGCAAGGCTGATACAAGGCTGTCGAAATCCCTGACAAAGATAGGAATCATCACCCGACCGGCTCCCTGCTTCCTGCCAGATCACAAGACACCTCCCCATGCTACCTTATCTGTGCCATCTCTGTGGATGACAGGCCTCCCCGGGCAGGCTGCAGGAGCTTCCCTGTCTCACAGCAGGGCCCAGTTGGTGCCGTGAGCCCAGGGTGGCCCAGCCGGGAGCCCAGCTCCACTCTACGGGACTGAGGGAGCACCCATGCGGCACAGGCCATTTCTTTGGACTGATTATTTGCACCAGAATCGTGTTCAGACTTCAGAACAGCTGCCCTCAGGGATCAACCTCGCCCACAGAGGGAAGGTACCACACACAGTGAGCCCCGCCGAGCCACTAGGCTGACACACAGAGCATTCTGCCCGACACACTGCGCGCACCCCAGACCTGTGCTGGGACTGCTGCTGCTGCTGCTGCGAGTCCCCAGAAAGAAGGCACAGCCTGCCAGGCACACAGCCGCTGCCCTGCCTGCTGCAGCCAAGCTGCCCTGCGATCTGAGGGCAGAACTGCAGGTGCGCTGTGCTGGGGAACTCCATTCAAATGGCTACGACAAAGGTTTTAATATCACTGGTTTTACATCTTCCTTTTTTATTACTGATCTGCCCAGCACGGTGCTTCTCTGAAAGCCTCTGTGGGTGTATGCAGTAAATTCAATTACAGTTTTCTACATCCAGACCAGACAGACTTGTTTGACATAGAGAATACTGTCTTCACTAAACCAGTTAATTTAGTTCAGCAACAGTGTATGGTTAGAAGGTGTGGATTAAAGGGCTGTGAAAGAAGAAGCGAAATAAATGATTCCAGGCGAAACAGCTCCTGAGAGACTCTGCTGTCCCACAGTATGACCAGACATGCTCCTCACTGCCCCAGGCTGTCTGAGGCCAGAAGCCCACTGCTGACAACAGCAGCCCCAAATGCTGGGCAGGCTTTCACAGCGGCTTGCAGAGATTTCATCCCCAGTGACATCTGCAGTGCTGACAGCCTTTGCTCACTAAAGCTACAAGTGGATAAAAGTTTGTTGTTCCTATTCTCAGATGCCCCATAAACAAAGCATTGAAGATGAAAGCAGTGGGCTTCAGTCTGGCCAATTTTAATGGACCTGAGTAACCACAATAAGCCGTTGTGTCAGGTAGAAATAGAAAAACACCACAAAACAAACCAAAAAGCACCTCAGCACAAAACAAACCAAAAAGCACAGGGTTCTGACGCTTACTGCCTTGAAAGTAAATTCAGGACTTCAAGAGACCCACTCTGACGACACTGAGAACAAAGTTCCCCCTAGCCAGGCACAACTGTCCCAGCTGTCCCTGGCAGAGGCTCTGTGCCAGGAGCCCCTTTCTTCGTGCCACTTCATCCTGAGTCACTGAGGGTGGCAGTGGATCATTCTGGCAGCAACGTTACCCAGTAAGGGCTACACTGATATTATCAGCATTTGGACTGTAACCACATCTATGTACTATTAACCTATGGTACGGTTAATATTTATTCCATTGAAAGATGTATCTGTGGGAGAACATCTATTAAAAACACAAGCTTAAACCCACACTCTCCACGGAAGTGCTAATGGAGATATTTCAAATATATACCCTGAAGGAGCAAGCCTTCATTATGAGCATCCTGTCAGTCACCAGATCAGTGCATTTAAAATGTAACCCTTTTAAAAAAGGAAGATGCTTTCAAAAGGTATGTATGCGGATGGTAATGAGCAGGATGAGGTTTTTTAGCCCTGGAAGGAGAAAATGATTAAAAAAATAATTTAGTCTGTGTGTGCATGTGTGTAAAAGCACATTTCTCTATCGGGTAACGGATGCCTCTGCAGCCAGGGCAATGGATAATTATTTTCAAGTGGGTTGTCACCCTGCATTCAGTCTGCATTTGCCTGACAGTGTGAAATCGGAAGGAAGCTTCATTGGCAATTCCCACCAGACATCAGAAAACCTCAAGCATGTAGAAAAGACTTTAATCTTCTTTAACCATTCCCATACTCTCCTTGAGGAAAATATCACTGCTTTTTGAGGCAGAAAAAGCAGACCTTAGCTTGATAAGGTTTAAAAATTATTCTAACAAACAATAAAATAAGACGATCGCCTGCTACAGTTGGAAGCTTTCTCACTTCACCCTCCAACAGAGAAAACCCTATAAACATACTGCTAAATGCAGCAGAGTGCCAATGACGTGTTTGTTAATCAGTCAGGGCAGCAAGCTTCAATGGTTTCAGAGCAAGGCTAACAAAAGCATCCTCTTCATGAGCCTGCTTCAGAGAGATGCTGACCCTCTTCATCTCCAATGATTTCAAAGGGAAGTTGGGATATTCAGAAACCTTGAGCTAATTTGCTATATAACAAACAAGATTCATACAACAGAGCAGACTGCTACAATTCACTGTACCATAAAAGCAGCCTAGTATGAACGGGCTGATTTGAATCAGCAGCTTGGCCTTGGTTATACTACAGACAAGCTGTTAAAAGTTAAGTCTTTGATGAATTACAGGAACAGCAGGCACAGGGAAGTAAGCTTCCAACTGTCTAATGGCAGGAAAGCCTAACTGGAAATGTGGCATTGGAAGCAGTGAAAAGTTTAGCACGTCTTCTGCTGTACAAGATCTGAGAGGCAGCTTTTGTGTACAGCACAGCAAGAATAAAGGGGACAAATACAGAGGTGCAAGGAAGAAAAGATCCATACAATGAACAACTCCGAAGAACTTTGGAGTACATACACAGAGAGCAATGCAATGCCACTTGAAGTACATCAAGTGTCTCTGAAGGGTTAGCTCAGGTACTCGGGCACTACGGCTGCGCGAGGGCTTTCAGCCCTCCTGTCAGCCAACATGACCTCTGCTGCTCTCCATGTGACCTCCCGACGCCGTTACTGTACAGATAGCCTTTAATGATTCTAATCAATATCATAACTCAATCATGATCTGAAAATTTGTCTCCCTGTAGGCAAGGCTGAGTGTGAAATAAAGAGCTTATTATTTTCAGAGTGGATGCAAAGAAAGCAATTACTAAACGATCGATGTCTTTAAACTCTTTAAGTTGCCTCACTAAAACATCTGGCAAAGAGGTGCCAGGCACAGCTTCGAGAAAAAGCACCATGGCCTCCTTCTTCCATTTCATCAGACATCATTAAACATGGACAACTGTGGAGCTGTCAATAAAGCTTCAGTGTGTGAGCTGTGAAGCCCTTCAGATACGTCTTTGTTGTTGATCTTTACCCATCTGAAAGTCAAGTTATAATGCAGAGTAAACTCCTGGGGGCTCAGAAGTAAAGCACACGCTTTCCTGTGACAGTTGTATACGTTGTGACCACTAATTGCTTCTTTCAGCAGTTGTGGACAGGTCTCCTGTTGCTGTGGCCAGTTTATACAAGCACCAAGGCTTCTCGTCTGCCCAGCTGTTCCTAATCATTTATCATTATAGATCAGGTGTTCTTACAACCGGTGAGACCAAAGTCAACAGTCCACAAGCCACAGCAGCCACTTGAAATATCAGTCATCTGCTCCCTTCCCTCTCTCTTCTCCTTTCTGTGCTTGCTTAGCATTACAATGGGGTTTTAATAAGGCATCTGATTTGGTAAACAATTCTTAATTTATTTACTCGGGCAAGACTCCTTTGACTTTAATGGGAGTTCTGCCAAGCAAATCCTGGACCAGTGCCAGTGATAAAATGCCCATTTTATTGGCATGTACAATTTCCTACTTAGCTGCCAAAGAACCCTGGTTACCAGCTTCACAATAGGCTTTGTTTCCTTACCATAGAGAACAATGCAATGGATATTTCCTCTTCTCTCCAGAAGGGAGTTAAGCAAAGAAGTCCAGTTACTGCTGGCAGAGTGTGGGAAAACTGATGCTTGCAGGTGCCATTCTGTGGGCTCAGAGCTTCTCTTCCAAAAACTGCCTTGTAAGAACCCTCTGCAGCACTGCGTACTCTGACACATTATCGTGTCTTCTCTAGTATGCTGTGATGCAGACAACATCCCATGTGTCCACTCATTCTTTCAAGATAAAAAGAAAAACTCTACTGTGAATACCAGAAGGTTGTCTGACAGTTTGACAGGGAAGGAATCCAACGAGAGAAATATGTCATTTTGTCATTGGCCCAACTGCTGGATTTCTTACTCTGGTAGTCCTCTAATTTACTCCACTGGCTCTACAGAACTGGGTCCTGACTAACCAAATCAAAGCCCCCACTTAATTGAATAAACATCTCAGTTAATTTAAGGCTCTGGAGAGAGAAAATCAGAAGACAGCTAATAAACAGTTGCTGCATTTAAAGGAATGATGAATTTAAGCCTACTGATTATAAACACGCGTTGTCAAATTACTCCCGTCTCCTCTCTTTAAGCCACAACCACTCCTCCTTACGCAGTGTTTTCCTGAGTCCCCCAGTCTGTCTCCACAGACAAAGGAAGAGAGCCTTTTCCTTTGGGATCCTTGTCAGCCAAAAGCCCTTCCTCTCTGGCAGCAACTGAGGAACTGTTTCCCCAGCACACCTGGAGAAGAAAAATCATTGTCTCCATGCTGTCTACCCACTGCTCTGATGCTGCTGCTGCCATACTGTACCTTACAAGACATTCTGACATACTGTTTACATAATGAACAATCTTTTACAATGTTTTAAGAACAAAATAATTTAACAAACGTGAGAATAAACAGAAAGGTGCAGAAAAATTATTATGCCATAAATTTTGTATCAAAAGAACAGAGACTGCTTTGGCAGATACTTCATGTTACACAGAGTGGGCTTCTATGTCGTGGTTTAGACTGACTCAGCGCCAAAGCAACGTCCTGGAGAGAAAGCATGGCACAGTCAGCACACAACCACCCAGAGCATTCCAGCCACCATGGGACAGTGCGCTGTATCCCATTTTCTTATTCTTCTATGTAAAAGCCAGAACAGCGATAATCAGTGTATGTTTCAAAATTTAGAAGAGGCACAAGTTAAGCTGTAGGAAAAGGGCACTTCTGTTTATCTAAAAGTCTAAGCAACCATAAAAACATATGCTCAAATAATCAGCTCCTGTGTAATTACTCCTTCACAAGCACAGTTATTAGGTAGGTAAATTCACTCTTTTTTGAAAATGCGGGTCAGATATTTCTCTCTTAGATAAATTATGTGCCACAGAAGACTGAGCTAAGGGCATGTATTAGGCTAACATTTATGAAATCGAAGTGTTGAGACCTTTCCAACCTTTTTTAAAACCCCGACCTTGGAAACAAGTAAGGACAGTGTTATTTTAATGTGCATTCAAATTTTAACAACAGTCACACAGCTCTAGTGGAATCCACATTGAATTTCCACTGTAGATTGCTCATCATTTCATTATGGTTCATTATGCTGATAACTGTCAGAAAGCATTAGAAGCCGGGGCCTTGAGTAATAGCACTGAAATGGTAATTTAAAAACAATATACTTTCTGGAGGAAATACAGCAGTGTGCTAAATTCAATTAGAAGAGGCGAATGTAAAGACAACTAAGTGACGTTTGCTGTTTCAAGTCAGGTTCTTCGATTTCTTGATAACCTAAACTGGAGAAAGCCCTTTTAAAGCAGGCACTTTTCTCTTGCATCTCATTGAATTTACCCTCATTATCTCTAAGCTTCTCTGGTATAAACTGTCTCAAATGCAACTGTTTCAGAAATATTTCAGGGCACGCCAAAATACCAATCAGCCAGTGACTGTTTGGGTGGAACAACAGACTAAATTTTTCAGGGTCACTTACTGAGACAAATTTCAAGCTGGACAGCCTGGTAATCTCTATTTTGTAGAGGGCTCCCAATTAAAAATCATTAATAATCGGAATCGAACAGACAATATAAACAATACAAAACCGTCCCATATTTGCTCATAACGTAAGCATTGTTTGTTAAGAAACAGTTTGAGAACCTGACTCATTAACAGTGGGGACGTGGGACCAACACCCATTAGTCTGGGTGGGAAGTGCACCTGCCTGCATCAGGCTGCGATTCAGGGAGTCTCCCTGCCACATCCTTACAGAGAAGGAAACTCCAGAATGAGGATCATGATTGAGATTGACTGTTAATCAGCCTTATGGATCTGTGTGCTGGTAAGGCAGTTTATTCCCCATTAGATTGCTAACCTTATGAAAGGCCCATCCCTTCTGCAAGCACTAAAATACAAAGAAGGTTTGAATATCTGCCCTGATGCAACTACTGCAATGCTTCCAAAAGGGAGAATTTCTGTGTTTGCCACAGTTTGTACTCAAGTGAATCCGAGGTCAATCATACCACCTCCACACCCAAGCACACAGCTGACAAGTCCACTGCGCTTCAGCATTCAAAGTCTAAACTCCCAGCACAGGTCAATGAGGCAGATCCAGGGCGGCTCTGCAGCTTGGTGGTGACAGACACAATGATTATTATTCCCACGAGGAAAGCGTGAGGGAAAAAAGGCATCAGTTAAGTATGTGCAAGTCAGAGTGTCTATGCCTGGCTTTCCGACACAGCCCACTGTCTCTTACACTCATCTCCAGCCACATTCTGCCCTTTTTTGTAGGAGATTTAGGGCAGACATAACCACTCACTTCAGGAGAGCTAAACAGAAGAATGCTAAACACAGAGCCCGAGCTATTTGTTTAGACTGGATGCCTGACTGAACTGAAGGTTAAGCACAGTTTTTGCAACTCAACAATGGTTAGAAATGTCAGATAGTGGTGTCTTGGAACCAGAAAACTCTGAAGCACCTCCTCTGACCAGCACATTAGGAAGGAGGAGCTGCTTAGTACCTACCATGAGAGCTGTAAGGAAGGAAAGGAAAGGGAATTCACCAATTCCCTGTCATCCACTGGCACAGACAGCCTAATGGAAAGTCATAACAGTCCTCCTCACCCAACTTAGAAGGCAAGATAAACGACGAGACCAGCCAGCCTATTAGCAAAGGAAATCAATAGCCAAGGGTCAAAGCTTTACAAAAACACATCCTAAGAAGCCTGAAGTTCTTCATCTTAAAAACTGTTTAGAAATAACAAAGAAAGGATCAATCCCCTGTCCATTCCAGGTGTTCTCTCCAAATTACCTAATGTAACTTTTATTCACCTGGTCTAATAGCTCTGCAAGTGAACAGAAAGCTGATTTTACAAGCCAGTGGAGCACAGTCTA
The DNA here is from genome assembly GCA_035772895.1 of Perdix hodgsoniae. Lineage (NCBI taxonomy): Eukaryota > Metazoa > Chordata > Aves > Galliformes > Phasianidae > Perdix > Perdix hodgsoniae. The sequence goes on along the minus strand of JAPSGF010000037.1, from coordinate 5,194,277 downwards.
TCTTTTTGCTAAAAGAATGGATCTCTGATACTGTGTTTTATTTCTTCATTAGTGTGCCGTCACACTGAGCGATTACTAAATGCAGGGCCGAATGAGAATACCAGGGTTAAAGAGACCATAATGAACAAAGAAGGTGCCTGATTATTATGGCTGTCAGCACAAGGGAATTGGGTTTGTCACCTGGTTTAACCAACTGGTAAGAACTGATTAGAGTCTGAACCTATCTGAAAGAACTTTTGATGTTTACCTTCCCTTCTGTCTCCACATCTTGTCAGGAGAGGCAGACAAATGGGGAGTTTCTTCCGGAGGGCCTTCCTTCAACACAGGCCCTTCCAATGGCACTTGCCTGAAACCCGCAGGAATAAGGCAACTTGGTGTGGTGAAGGATGGCCCTCCAGGAGCCTCCTGACCCCATTCTTGTACAAGGCCCCATGGGGCTGCACCCAGGGTCTGCACAGTTGCCACCACCACAGCCATGCTCCAGCAATGAAGAGAAGGTACAACTGAGCAAAGCAGCCCCACCAGCCAGCTCCAAAATAACTTCTGAGTCTTACTTCATGTTGGATCACAGAAAAAGCAGCTCTTAGGCTACTGGTGAAAATTCAGAGCTATGAAATGTCCAGAGACAGGCCTGCTTCCCAGGGCCAGGCGGCCGTGGGATTGTGCTGTTGGCTTGCCTCTCTGCACATCACATCCTCTGAGAGTGCTGCAGAGATGAAGACTGTGGCCAGCACCGTGGCCCCTGCCCTCTCTTTTGCACTCTCTATATTTTCATTGTAGAAGACCAAGACAGGGGACCTCAACTTTGACTGACCTCCAAATACCAGAAGGGGAAAGGCTGCCAGAAGCAAGTCCAAGACTTGACAAAAAAAGGCAAGGTTTGCAAGAGTACATTTTGCAATGTAAGCAAACATACATATCATTTGCTCACAATTCCCCCATCTGGAATTATTTTGCTCTCTCCTCATACTTCAGTCCCGCACATGCCTATTTAAATTCAACCAGCTGATTCCTAATTTGATTTCTATTTGGTCAGTATATCAGCTGCTACAACCAGAGCTTTATGAGAAAATTTTTGCTGGTATTATGCTATTTAGAATGTATCTTCTGAACAATAGTTTTATTGTTGCTAAAGACGTTTTCCCCATCAAAATGGTCAAGTTTGAAATCTTCTAGTGTAAACAGTGTCACAAAAAGCACGATCCCACCCGACTTCAGTGAGGTTTCACATCACAGCTAGACTTCTATCCCCAGTCAGCATTTGGCAAGGGATACAGGGACCTCTCTGCTTTCCTACTAAGCTAAAGCAGCTGCTCCTGACTATACCCAGACCTGCTTAACCACCACCCAGCAAAACTCCCAGCTGAAAGGAAGGAGATCACTGAGGAAGAGCTGGAATCACAGGGTGTGGGAAAGGGGTGAGTGCTGCTGAGTTATGGACATACGTTGTTTCTGCCTTGTAAGGGAGAAATTAAGATTGAAACAAATGTGAGTCATCTCTCTAAAATGAATTTGGAATATATTAAAATGTTACAAAAGAAATATCTCAGCCTTCTCTCACAGACACACACACTACATAAATATACAGTTAAACTCCAAAAATCTGGAAGCATTTTCAATAGCTTTCAGAGAAAGTCACACATGGATATCCCCCCAGTAAAATACAGCCCTTTCACTTATTGTTTCAAACTGCTCTGCTCCTACAGAAACAAAAACCAAAGCAGTAGATGATCACGATTTAACACCAGGGCATGTCTAGAGTCTCAGGTCTTTGGCTGCCTAACCCATTAACCAACACACAGGACAAGGAGCTGTTCCAGTAACTTGGCGGGTGTGCTCAGCGTGCTACGCCTTTTCTTTCCCATGCTGAAAATGTTCTGGTGGAACTGAACCATAATTCCATTTGCTGTGCATGATGTATTTATATACAAAGGGTGTATTTATATACAAAGGATAAAATAAACCGTACTTTTGGGGAGGTTTTATTCATTATGGTTTAAAATTTCTTACTACAATGCCTTTTGGATGAACACTCCTATATTCCTAAGGGCCATCAGCAATAGTTTGTGCAAATTAGATATTTAATGAAATTATAAATACTATATATTTACTCCGTATCATACAATTATGAAAAAAAGATGTCACAATTTCTAGAAATACCAATAATTTAAATATGAAGGGTGATATCTACTAGAAAGGTCCTCAGACTAGAAAATATACCTGTAATTAGACCCAATTCCATTACTGAAGCTTGCAAGTCTTTAGACTGTAATCTCTCAAGGGTCAATGCAACCATATCACTGTTAGGAATTCAGGGCTGAACGCTAGTTTTTTCTCTCCCAGAAGTGTGATCCAAAACGCAGACCTCCTCTGCAAAGGGCTGCAATAGCTAATGAACACTGCTATCAGAAGCAGGACTTCTTAGACACAGCTCTCCAAGCAGTATGAGAAACAGGTGATGAAAAGGGAAGAGAGCGTTTAAATACCAACTTACGAGTGCAGGGCATGGATGCAGCATCATTTTCAGCTCGGAAAAAGCCCCGATCACAGGTGCAGGAGGTAGAGCCTTCCCAGATGGAGTAGCTGTGAGGCGGGCATTTGGCACACGCAACATCTGTCGAGAGCGCCTTGTAGTATCCGATTTTGCAAGCTAGAGAGAAGGACAGGAAGGGAGAACGTTACTTGCCCAGGCTGTGATCATAAATCTCTGCCTTACTTATTCAAAATCAAGGCAGGAGACATTTCAAAAAGATCTAATGATGTCCTCTTAGCCCCGGGTGAAGAATTAAAATCATCATACTCTTAATGAGTACTCCTATGTCAGGATATACCGATTTCTAATTCCAACAAGAGCCATTTTAAAAGCTGGCTTGGAGATGGCAAAAAAAAAAAAAATGGACTTGTGTTGACGCTGCCAGAAAATCAGCTGCCTCTCTGTGCTTACTGTGGAGCTGCACACTGTTTAACCCATGTCCACCTGCATTCACATACACCAGAGCATGCAACAAAAGGGTGCAATTGCTTCATTCTATGACCGCTTAAGGAATGGCAGCTGACAACCAGACCCTGCCAATTTTTAAGAGGGAATGGGACAGGAACCCACTGTGATTGGCAGCGAGGCCATGTGCCTGACATGCCCGGAAATGGCTCATCTCCCTTCTGGAAAGGCGGAATTAATTTGGCTCCCGATCCCCAACAGAGGAAATCAGCAGTGCTCTCCCCTCCCCGAAGCCAGGACTCATCAGTGACTGCACCACTGGCATGAGGTCCCATGTGCGGCTTGGCAAGCTTTCCATGACATCATCTTTGTAAGTGCAATGCTTACACGGATGGGTACTTTTACATCACTTGGAAAAAACTCATTAGTATCATTAATAACACATTTTAACGGTGGCTAACACATATGCCATCCTAGAAATTTCTCCCTTGGCTCGAGATAAAAGCCAACCACCACCCTGCTCTCAGCACTATGGACAACAGAGAAAACACGTAAGCATGCAAACATGTGAAAAGGAAAGGTAGTTCCAGGCATTTGCTGCACTACTCCCACTCATGTCTGGCCATTGATGGCTGCCCTAACACCAAGTCCCCCTCACGCACTCCCATTTATCACTGCCCTAGTGCCACGCTCCCATCTCCCTGCCCAATGCAGTGCACAGTTCCCACCCAGCCCTGCCCAGCTCAGGCTCCTTCACCTGCTCACCTTCCATCAGCTGCTCTCCTTTCCTTCCCGTTCTTTAACGAAACTGTCCATACTGGGAACGGGGAGGGGTTTAGTAACACATTTATAAACCAGCTTCCCTCATTAACCAAAGCCATTTCAGGAATTTCCCTAACGAGCCCTAACTTTATGACGTGCCGTGCACCATCTGCAGAAGCACTGGGAGACCGGCCCGCTTTTGCTCGCTTTGGCTGCCACTGGACCAGAGAATCTTATAAAAACACATTGCTCAAATGACTAAGATTTATGCTTTCGGAGTTTACATACATAGCGCAATTAGATAAGGTTCAACTCGCAAGGTGCTTTCTGGCCCTGCTTCAAATGGCCTTGGGGTTTTGAGGAGAATCAGAAACCGCAGTGCTGGCAGGAGGAGTGGTGGGGCCAGGCCAGCCCATGCACAGCACAGCAGCATGCCCCCAGCATGGCACAACCCCCTGGGCACAGCCTGTCAGCTGGGCACAGCCACGGCCCCTGCTTGTGAAGTGAATGGATCAGGAAAAGGGAAAAGAGATTAAAAAAAAAAAGAAAGGGAAATTAATTTTCCACTTATTGCAATACGTGGTGAACGAGCTGTACAAGTCCTCCTGCAGCTGGCTGAACAGCAGCTGGTTCTGAGCTGAGATCTCAGTCCTGGTTCTGCTCTTCTGCCTCAGCCCAGCAGTACAGCCAGTACAGTGGGAAGTAAAAGTCCAAGTGAAGAGCACACTAACTGCTTCCATCTGCTATCAGATGGAAGGGTTTCAAAAAAAACCAACCAAACACATGAACTCTAACATTATTTTAATATGAGCATGATTGTTCACAGAAATTATTAAATGAAGAGCTACATTTTGCATTTCCCCAGTATTAGAGCACTCTGACATGACGCTGTTCACAGCGGCAAACTGCACTGACTGCAGTGTATTGCTGGAAAGACAAAAATGGAACGTTTGAGGATCCTTCCTCTGCCCACTCCCTTTACAGGGAATAGATGGATGCAGTGGGTACTGCAAGGTCAACAGACTTTAAGTCAGGGATTTTTTTCCCTTTGTTTGAAGCACTGTATTTTGCTTTCTAGTATACTAAGCCACAATCATTAATATTTCAAGACCTGAAGAAGGCTCTCCCAGTGCAGCGACTGCTCTGAAGCGCACACAGCCATTTTGCTCCAGCTGCACAGACTGAGCCATCGGCTCTCTTTGCTTTCGCGTGCTCTGAGATTCACCACATTTCAGCACGTGGCACAGAACTGCGTTAGAGAACACACTGCACTAAGCCAGCAGTCTTTACTCCCATAGCTCAGTGACACTGTCGCTTCTTGGTTAAATCTAATCCTGCTAGGGCAGCTCCACACAAAGCCCTGCGGCTGCAGCCAGGACCAGCAGAGCCAGGGCAGGCAACAGAAGGGCTGCCTTGGAGCTCCCTGGCTCAGCAGGCCAACACATAGCCCATGCAGAACCTGCTCCGTGAACATCTTGCCTGCCTGCAGATCTTCATCCTGCTGCTTTCTGAGGAAGGGCTGGCAGGGCAAGGTGGGCCACAGGCAGCACTCTCACACAGCTTTCAAAACATTCCAGTGTGAGAAGATGAATTCACGTGCGCTGTACAAACTGTGCTCCTTAGCTTTGCCTTAATTAGCTCTTTATGTTAGCTTAAAGAAACAACAATTAAAAAAAACAAACAGACATCTTTTCTCGCATTCAGCTCACCCACAGCCACAAGGCTACGGCCCTCTGCACTGTATCCAAAGGAAATTCTGAAAAATATTTTCAGTATCAAAACGCTCAGTTTCTTTTAGAACAAATCTCACCGACTCTAAAAGGATGCCAGCTTGAAATAACCATGCTGGTATCTTAGAGTTGCCATGTTACAATCTATTTAATTTCTATTTCCCCTAAAGGCAGGTAGGATTTGTCCAGCAGTGCCAGCCAGCGCCACAGGGCTTCTTTTTTAAAACCAAAATGACCGAACTGATGCACGTCAAGAGCTGCAAGAAGCACTCAGAAGAATGACGGAATTTCAGTCCAATCTCCGTGTAAATTTTCTCAGCCTGGTTTTCAAACTTCATTTTTCTCATTAAAACCTGATTTTCTAGTTTTTATGGCTTTTTTTTTTTTTTTTAAGGAAAAAACACATGTGTGGGCTGGAAAGTCTGCTTGCATGCTCTTGCCAAATGCTGAATTCTCCATTAGAAAATTTCAGCCAGCAATTTCAGAATTTCATAATGGATGGAGTTCTAGTCACATACTTCTATTTTATTGCAACTAAAAAGAATTAATATATATTTAAACTATTTTTTAAAATAAGCTTTGATTCTTTTTTCCTCTGACTTCTGGATAAAATCTTTACAAGAAAAAGTCCTCTTCAGCATTTTAAGCTGTTCAAGAAAATGGAGCACATGCAGCCTGGGCTGCAGCGCCATCCCCTTATAAATCCCAGTGCTGAATGTGCCACCATCAAGGTGCTCTGCACGGGATGAGTTCCGCCTGGATGGAGCCACAATGGGGTCAGCAGTGGATGAGGAACGCTCACTGTGCCAGGGCTGTGCAGAGCCAGGGCTCTGCCAGGGACAATTGCTGTGGTGGGCACATGGGTAACGCTGCTGACAGTGTGCGGGTGGAAAGGCATTGGAGCTAACTTTGAGGGGGAAAAAAAACAAGAACAATACTCCTGGTTAAATGAAGGACGAAACAATTTCAGAAAAAAATACGTCAGTGTTTTTCTTATAAGTTTCAGACCAAAAAGAAATTTGTGTATCAAATACTTTGATAGCACATTATATGTTTTGTCGTCAGCAGTTATTTTTTCTATGGCTCCTGTCTGTGTGAAAATATTTTAAGCTCATGCTTTAATTGCACCCTTAGGAATAAGAAGTTACTTTTATTTTCCCCCTCTAATGTTCCTCCTACTCTTTAAAAGGATGGATTTTCTCCCTCAGATTGTAACAAAACCACATCTGCCACATAAGTAGGCAGCATCTTCTCAGCTCTCTTTTACTGTTATTACCATTTCTGAGCAGATTTTTGTGTGTTAATTATAGAACTCAATTGTTTGGATAGTCTCTTTTGATGAGCTTTCTGCCCCGCACCATGAACTCCTCTGTTATTGTACAGCTGTTTGAGTTCCAAATGCTCATCAGGGTTTTCTAATTGTCAAGCTGTCCCAGCGACTAGTTCTTTTGACCTAAAAGTCAAAGAAAGGGAGTCACCCTTGTCTCCCCGACATGAATGCCAGGGGAGCCCCAACAGCCCCCCTAATGCCTACGAGACAATGCCTTTCCAGATCATTGCCACTACAAGCATAATTGGTTTTGGGTGAAATGAGAAGATTTTAAATAGGATGAATTAATGAGTTTCTTGTAAAATTAAGTCGTTCTCCTGGTCCAATCTAATTACTCACTGTAATGCCCCTGAGGGTGATAAATAAAGATCCTTAGAAGCCAGAGGGGGAAAAAAGAAAAAAAAAGAAAAGAAAAAAAGAAAGAAGCGCCTTCTCTTCAGTCTTTCTTACAAGTCAGGTTGTAGAATTAGATGCAACCTACCAAATAATGTTTCCAAGTAAGGTCACATTCCTTTGATGTTCGTGCTGCAACATCTTTACTGCCTGTTTCACCTTCTTTTAAGAACAACTGTATGATTTCTATACACTGAGTTCCACATCTTTAACCCCTCTCCAATGAGCACAGCAGTATTTCCAGACACCAAGCCAGTTTTTCTATTGTATGAATGACAAGCGGAAGCACAAATAGTCTTGCTAAAAACAATTTGGGGACTCCTGAAACAAGGAGTTTCCCTCCTTGTGCTGGCTCAGCCTAGATTGAACCCATTGCAAGGTAAGGACAAAGGATGGTGTCAGTGACTAGTGGACAGATAGTTCAGTTTTTGCACCTGGAGGACAGGAAGCTCATCTGCTTACAACTAGCAGAAGCTGAAAGATGTGAGGAGCAGGTAGCCAGGGAGATCTCTACCATGGAATTGGACCACCAGTACCATCCAAGGTCTCCTTCTGCATCCTCAGAAGAAAAGGGATGAGGCACAGAGCGCTAACTGCAGCTGCCGATTGCCACAGCACATCAAAGGTGTCAGTGCATGGCTGCTCCCTGTCATCAGGCAAAGCTCTCGTGCTCTCAGACACATCCCATCAGTACCCACGGATGTCTGTTATCTTACACAGGTGCCCCTGTGACAATTCCAGGCCTGGAAGACCAGGCAGCCAACCCAACCAGCAAAAACCAATGCAAAGAAGGTGTTCAGGATCTCAGCCCTTCCTTGGGCACTGAGCCACAGGGCAGTGACACCACTTTTTCCCCATCCTCCCTTCCAGCCTCACGTTAGGAGGCTCAGCTGGGAAGTCTCTATCAAGGCACTGTAAAAGGAAAAGCAGCCCACTATTTGCTGCCCTTTTGCTTCGTTTTATCTGAAATTAAAACAAACAAACAAAAAAAAAGAAAGCTAAAGATGAAGGGATTGGGTTTAAAAACAAAAAAACAAAAAAACAACTCTTTCATAGTGAGAAGTCAGCACTTTCCACAAGCAACAAAAATCCCAGGCTGCTCTGCTCTCTGCAGGAAGAAGTTTGCTAGGACCGGCAACGACAGGCGGAGCGGCCAGCGTTTCTGGCAGCGGAAATGGGAAGGGCTGCTTGCTCTGCCAGGGCTGCAGGACGCCCTGCCCTGCCTGCAGCCGCATGTCCAGCCCAGCAGAGAATGACAGGTACACAAAGCGCCTGCATGCCCAGGAGATTTAATGCACAAGGATGTGCTGCTGAACTGGGGAACCAGCACCTCCACAATTTTAATAAAAAATTCAAATTTTCATTAATTTATGAATTAATAAGAATTTAAATCAAGATACTGTCTTTCTCAAAAGTAGAAATTGGGCTGCTTTCCTTTGTTCAGTGCAGACAACCCTAGCGCTGCCAGCACGCCTGTGCAAGTGCTGAGAGCATCTTTAACATGGTACTGAGCTCAGCGTCCGGCTGCTCTCCGGTTCCAGCTGCTCACACTGTCACTGCGCTCTCTCACAAACTTCATCCCGTTTCGAAAGTTAAATCACCTTTCTGCAAGCTGGGAGATTTAGGAGATGAGTCAACTAATCAGTTTCAAATAATTACTCAATTAGAAAAACAAGTTGACAGTTTTCCTTGAACAGAAGCAGCAAGAGGAGAATCGCTAAGCTACCAGATTTTAAGTCAAGAGGGTTTTTTTGTTTTTAAACGAAAAAAGAGAAATGATGGCATGATGGCTTTGTTTGTTTGTTTAAGCAACTAGATTTTACAGAAAAAATATGAGTGAAGTGTTAAAATATACAGTGAAAGCTGGTTAATTGCTTGAATCTCCACATTAACAAGCCCTAATCCTGCTTACAAGCTCCTCTCCCCAGCTGTGTAAAAGGCTGATGGGAGCAGAGATCCACATCTCGAAGAGCTGTCCGGCCAGCAGGGGATTATCTCTCATCTCCTAAATCTTGACAACTCTGTAAAAAGGCAATTAAACTTCCTAAATTAGATAAAGCCTGAGACAGAGTGCTGTACAGCTTGACACTGAAAGGCCTAAAACTACTATCGCATAGCCCCAACATCACCGTTCAGCACATACGCTTGCTCTTAACTGCCATCATCTGAAGGCTTGTACTGATTAAGGCTTTAAAGATAAATAACAGGTTATTGTCTATTCTTTAATAATATATGCTAATGAGACATTGCAATTTACATTGATCCCCTCCAAGGAATTTCCTATTGACAAGAATTTGTGGATTCATTCTGCACATAAATCCTTTAATGCTGTTTCCTTTGTGCAAGTGGAATGCCACTCACTGCAGCAGAGCTGTAATGTTTTCTGCCACTGTTTGAACTCCTACCACAACTGCAGGAGCCAAGTCCTTCCAGCTAACCGGAAAGCTGATAGCTGTGGAGCTACAGCAAGATGCCTTAATATGGTTTAATCATCACATCCTCTCTAAATGGCCGTACAACATGTCTTTAAAAAAAAAAAGCTATTTTTGTCTTCTCAGAGAATTGCTTGACACAAAGGTTTTGGAAGATGCCTAAATATAGACAGTTCTGATGAGATCAGGGTCTAAGCAAGATAACAACTCTGCACTATTTTTGACCATTTCACAAAGACCCTGGAACACAATGGCTTCAAACAGATGCTCCTTCAGCTCTCCCCAGCGGTAGAGGAAATAGAGGAGGTACTGCTGAGAGGCTCCCATCAACAGCACTGTAAAAAACTATCAATCCTCTACTAAGTAGTACATCAATCAAAATAGTGCAGTGCAAATCATGATCCATTAAGTACTTCACACTTGATTACTCATGACATTTTAGAGAGGGTCATACATTGATGAGTTGCTTCTCTCTTCTTTGCCCTTTGCTGTTTGGAGTGCACGACCACTTTTAGTTCATTACTGATGCAAAGATTATCGTGAAGCTTGATTTCAACAAGACAGGAAAACAGCAGCTCAGTTGTTTGTGCTTTTCTCCTTAAATTTCCCAAGCTGTACGTTTCTCCATTCTATGCAATCATACCTTTTCAGAACTGCCCGAAATGGGTGCTGTGCAAGCGCACTTTATTTGAACTTGGCATTTTTCACCAAAGATTTTTTGAAAGCAGAGAAGAATGACTCAAACCTCCCACCATTTCTCTAGATACCTCTTTTTATCCAATTCCGAAGATGAGGTTACGGATTTGTTTCAAATCCATATCCAATTCAGAAAACCAACAATATACAAAGAGGCATCTTGGAGGCGACCTTCTATATTTGCTCTCACTTAAGGCCTGGTGCCTCTCAGAGGGGTGCGATCTCATGGCTATAAGGGCTACAGGGTTTCTGTAGGTCTCTTTACTCCAGTTCCTGGCTCTGCCAGATACTGGGGACAGCTCCCTAACCTTCCTCTTGCATCCACAGAGATGACGTGTATCATCGTTTGAAGAGAAAACATTCTTTTGCTTTCCAGCAGATCTGGCCTCACCTTCTGCTAAGTAAATTTCAGGTCATCCCCCCAGAGATAATGGATGCACACAGCCTCTTCCCACAGGAGCTAATGGTAAGAAAGCAGCACTGAAGGGAAAGCAGGTCTGTTCCTCTGGAGCCACTCCATTGACCTGTACAATTTCACAGACACCCAAACTACAAACCCAATATCACCGCCTCAGTTTATGCACTTATAAAGCAGCAATAAAATTCACAACAGAAACACTGAAAAGCTGTTGTGAGGTTTAATTAAGCAGTGAGTGTGTACAGAGCACCCTGAGATCTCCAGATAACAAGGCATCCATGTGAGAGAGGCGATTACTTCTGATGAAACAAATGCATGGCAGCAGCCTGGCATGCTCAGCAGGGAATTTGCTGGGCTGCCACTGCCCTCCTCTCACAGTGCAAAGGGAGCCCACAGAAGCTGTTTACCTGCTCTCTGGCAGGCTGGTTAGGAGCAAGGCAGGGAAATGCCAGCACAGGCTGCATTGCTCAGAGCTGTGAAACTGCCCCTGTTTGAAAATCAAAGGAACTGGGAGTAAGCTCCTGTCAATGAGCCTTTCAGTAGGGAGGAATAATTTATAAAGAATAGGAAAGGAATAATTTATCAAGAATAGGTGGAATCCCCCACCTTGGGGTGATCTGGTGGCTGCAAGGGGAAACGGATTTTGGCAGTTCCCACATTCTTTTGTCAAACTCCTCTCTTGTCTGGGAAAGAATGGAGTGCCAGAAGCCCTTGCAGGTGAATACCTTTGCTGTTTCAAGTTCACTTGATTTAGAGAGATAGCACGTTTATCTGGATGTTTGGAAAGTTATTAATGAGATCAGCAAAACCTTTCCACGTATAAATTATAAATCACCTTCAGCAATGCCATGCAAATTATCAAGTCAAGTGAGAACATGTCTATTTGTCTGTGACAGTCTTTTATCACCAACAAATAAAAGCAAGAGAGGGAAGCACCTGTGGAGAAAGACATCACCAGCAGCACTGGGGAACAGCGTCAGGTCACAAATAGCAGCAGGATCCCTGGCTGGGGGTCATCTATAGCAATGATGTGAAGGAGGTGCCAGGCCAGGCACTGCCAACAGCCCCAGGAAAGCAGCAGAGGTGCAGGTTGCACTGCAGGGCCCAACAAGGAGACTTCCACTACAGCACAATGGCAGTGGTGGGCAGTGCTTGCAGGGCCAAGACCTGGGCCCCAGTGAGCCCAGTGTCTCCAGCACTGCAGCTATGGCTCCTGAGGAGCTGAAGTAACAGCCAGTGCTGCTGAAGGAACAAGGCCTCTCCTCCCCTGCAGAGGGCCCCATATCATGCAGGAGCTCCCACAGAGCACTAGAACCTGCCCCAGCCTGAGTGGTGGCCAGGCCCCAAGACACAACATGGGGAACACAACATGGGAACAGGCGGTGCCAGCCTGCAGGGCCTGTACCACATCATGGGGATGCAGAAAGGCCTCCTGTCTCATTGCTGTGTGATGTCATGTGGCTGATAATTAGGGGAAAGTGGCAAAACAAACACAGTTTTGCTTGTAATCTGGAAAGGCGTCCGTCTCCTACAGAACTACTGGCAAATAAGCTTAACAGTAACATCACATTTTTGGCTCAGAAGCCCTCGTGGCTGACACGATTGAGCTATTAATTCAAATATCTACACGATACGTAAATGAGCACAAGATAATAAACAAAGAAATTCATTGCGGTAAGCAGCAGCTATTTAGAAATGGCCAAAAGCACCACTGACTTCAATCCAGGCCACAAAAATTCACTCTGGGAAAGAAACCTGGCCCTGACTCTGGCCAAGGCCCCAGCACTCCGTGCTGCTGCATGACTCACATCCTTCCCATCAGCCACGCTCTCCCTGGTCTGATAAGCTCTATCAGTTCATGGCTCTCATGAGCACAACTTATCTAGTCTCAGTACATCATATCAAGACTTAATTCTGCCTCGACAATCAACAGAATGCTATCAGTAGTATCCCAATTGCATCTTGGATAGCCCAGGAGACTGAGGCGCTGTCAATTAGGTAACATCACACCTACATGACACAGACACCTGGGTGCACAAGGCCATCATCTCTTTTCTGCACACACATTTCACTTTCCCGTAAGTCACAAATGTACAGAATAACCTTTGCTTCCAAACCTCAGCCAAGCAGACACATTTCCCCTCTCCTCTCCCTTTGTTAGTCAGTTCATCTCAAATTAGGGAAACCCATCATGAGGAGCTCCACTGCCTTCCCAGTGTTTCTGTGACAGTCAAGTTTCACACACTGAAAAGCACCATGCAACTACAGATGGATGAACCCCATGAAGAGCCCAGCAGCCATCCCTGGCCATCACAGGCTTTCCCCCAGTGCACACCCCACTGCAGCACTATCTGCTCTTTGCCTCCCACCACCAAAGCCTTCTCACCATCAATTTGTTAGGTGCCCCCAGACAGGACCCACTGTTTGCTTCAGTTTTCAAACACAGCATCACTAGATCACCAAAATCCACATTAATCTACAAGAAAACATAGGAAAACCTGTTCTTTTAAATACTAGTGCTCAGATCAGCATATTGATTTTCTGTGTTCTTTACTTGCTATCACTTCATGAACTTTCCCTTGCTTTCATTCAGTAGTTAAGAAATACACATGCAAACACACAGCTAAGAATTTTCTAACAACCAAAATAAGTATTTTGTGCATAATGAAAATCTGGGGCAGTAGAGCAGCACAGTGAAGGACAAGCAGGGCTGCAAGGCGCTGGTTGTGGTGCGTCTGACATGTCAAGTTTATTCTCAAGATGTATTTTTCCTTTGTGAAGGTGCACTCAAACAGCAGCCACTAATGGGCCAGTAAATTTGCACAATGCCAGGCTGAGCTCTGGATGCATGAGATCAGCCACTAACATGGGGAGGGAAGAGATGGATATTTCACCATATTTTATTTTTATGCATTTGCTTACATTTTGCGAATGCAACACTTAAATAGAGCTATTTTTTTAAATTGTGCCCAACTCATCATGGTACATAAGCAATCTTTCAAAAGACTCATATGAATCACCTCTGTCAACAGTAAGTGGGTTTTAACATTGTGAACACTTAGTGACATTACTCAGAAATACACAAACACGCCTGCTTCCCTGCACAGTCATTTCAGGACATCAGAAGGGGTATGAAGTTTGAACATATAACAGAAGGAGAGAAAATTCCAGGTCTAAATTAGAAGTTCCCTACCCCAGATTGCCCTAAAGCACCAAGGAAGGTCACTGCCAGGTGGGAACATTTACACTGGGCTCATCCTTGGTCTTAAAAGATTTGCCCGTGACATCCCTATCCTACCAAGCAAAGGAGATGAGGCAGCATCCTGCTGGCCCAGGCTCTGACTCACTCCAAACCCATTCCTGACCCCACCCTGGCCCACCATGGCATGCCCAGTGAGATGCCATGGGCAGAAATGGCCCAGGACAGTTCCTGTCTCTGCAACATACAGGATACTCAGACAGCAACCAGAGATGCTGAATACACAGGACAGAAGGGATGGCTGTTCCACTAAAAGCACTCCCAAAACTGCTAAGGAGCAGTCTCAGCATCCAAATACTTTAATAGTTACCTGAATATTTGCAGAGTTGACGCTGACTCAGAAACCAACTGCACTCAAAATCCTGCAATTGGGGATTAACTGTGCTACCTCTGAGCTCGTCCACCCTGCTACATGCACAGCAAATGAAAAAAACATTTGCGATTCAAAGCACTCACAGATTCAAGGTCGGAGTTTTCCCATTTCAAGAGTTCTCCATATATGCAAAATCCAAAGTGTGGATTCTGACAGATTGATTTTTTACAATCTATTTCAGGATAGCAAATATGAAAGCAATCATTATTTCAGCTTCTTGAGGGGGACTTCCCTGTCAATGAGCGCTGGTGATTTGTTAAACAAAATGTTTTGCAGTAAATCACATGGAAATGTGAACTCAGCAAATGCCAGAGGCAATGACAGGCGGATATAAATGACAATTAGAAAGGTGTGTCCGGATGCTTGAGGTATGAGCAATGATAAAGCGCTTGTGAAATTTCACCTGCCTGGATCGGGACAGAGGTTGTGGCCTTGGAGGAAAAAAAAAATAAAAAAAATCAGATGTGCTAATTAAAAAGAAAAATATATGTCTGAGTTGACATCCAAATATTCCAGTCTCAGCAGGGAATAAGACCTACAGATTGTGGGAATTAGTCTGAATCAGACCTCATTAAATGGTCACGGCAAGGTTGAAGAAAGAATACAAGCCAATGGTTACTGCAGACATCACCTCAGCTGGTGAAAAGACTAAATTCTTTTCACATAATCACTCATTTGCACTCACAGGCTTCTAAAATGGATTTAGCAGATCTCGGTTCACCTTCTCTAAGCTGCTTTTGACTTTTCAGAAAATATACGAAACTGATAACAATCCTCTCAAATTCTGAGAAAGAAAAGCAGACAGACACATACTTCAGCTGATTAAATGTTCAACATTAAGAGCATCCATTACCATCACCAGCAGCTAGCGATGACTAACAAAGAAGAACACGAAATCACATTACTGCATTCAGCAAACCTTCAGAACACGCCACTTTTCAGTCAAAAATAGCATACCTTCCAAACCCAGGCTTCGTCAGCCCATTCTGTCAGCAGTAAAAGCTGTTTTCTAGGCCACAGCACTTTCCATTAGTGCAATGTGATTTGCCACTGCATTTTTAGAAAGCTGAGGTGAACGTGCAATACAGAGGGGCAGTGAGTAATCCAGAAATGAAAGTCTCGAACTCCCCATGTAGGGCAAGGTCACGGAACAGTTGCCTATGGAAACCCCCATGCAGAGTCACCTGCATACCACACACGGGCTGTGTATTCCCAGCAGCTTTTCACTAAGAGTACTTCAAATAAACAGTGATACATCCCCACCAAATGACTTAAAAATGTGGACATAATGACTTCTCATGTGGCTTTATACGCTTCCGCTTATGAATGCATCATCTGGGCGGTTTTATCTCCCACATTAGTTGATTCTTGAGAAGTTCCAATTGTTACTCATGTTGTTTGAGTGATATCTGTTCCTGGTAACAGGGAGAAGAAAACAAGCCAAAACAAAGCTGCCCAGTATTTTCAAAGCTGCAGCATAATAGTTATCTAGAATAAAGTCCTGCCTGAATATTTGTAGGAAGCGTCAAACCATACAGAAGCAGTGATGAAAGAACTGGCGGCATTTTTTGATAGAGAAGATAATCATTTATAAGCTACCAGCAAACTAAACAAAAATTAACAAGCTCCATAAAGCAATTAAAATTCAAAATGTAAAATGGATATAATGACTCAGCAGCCTGATCACTACTCTCATAAAACCAGCTTAATAACATACGGGCCGAGTCTTCTCACATCAGCACCAACATAAATTTAAGCAGCAAATTGAAATTCTCATAATTAATGGTGTTTCGCTGATGTAAAAGCTGGAAGACGGGAGAATCAGACCCAAAGGGCTGCGTGCGGAGAAGACAAACACAAAATGAGATCTGAGCAATGCACTGTGCTGAGGATGGCTGGGCTCAAAACTCTGTGCACGTTGGGGGCCAACTGCCAGGAACATGCTGCAAAGTCTGTGCAGGAGGTGCTGCATTACCAAAATCTGTCTGAAGACAATTAAGCGGGCACTGTCACTCTCATTTAAGCATCAACACACATCCTTCCAGGCAATGGGAAAAAAAAAAATCCTGGGATGATAGCCTAAATATTCTCCAGTGGGTTTAAAAATAATTAAATAAATAAATAAAACAATGAGAAAACAAGCCCAGAAGGGACAGAACACTGCGTAAACTCCCTGTTTCTGCATTGAATAAAGCCTCATTACTAGGGAGGACAGCCGTCCCCTGCTCTGACCCCCTTTCTGCATTTACCAAGTGACACTGCTTACAACTCACTGTATGTAACTCAAGCTTGAAAAATAATTCTACTTCTGGACTTGCAATTTCACACGTGTTGCAAGTCTGACTACAGTGAAGCTCTGTCAGCCTCCCCCATAACAAGGAAGGCTTTTTCAGTGTTTAAAGTTATCAGTAAGCATGCCGTGCATGCTTAAAGCCATCTCTGTATCATTTCTTTACAATAACAACTTTGGCCCTCACAAGAGACAGCCTTAAGGTAACACTGCATGTACTAACAGGGCAGCATCCCACACTTAGGGTTTGGGTTTTTTGGAAAGGCCCTGGCTGGCACTGCATCACTGGCCCCCTGTTACCTCCCTGAGAGTCAGGAACACAGCAAGGTGTTCACAGGATGAGTTTCAAGCACCCTCAGTTATCACAGTATGGTTTGAGCAGTGCCCTAGAAGCACAAGGCAAGCTGATGTGCTGAGATTTAGCCATCTTGTTCACCTGCCAGACATCTCTGACTGTTTGAGATCAGCTTTTAACTCTGGATGATGAGAGTTCAAAAATCAGCCAGGTGCTGCTCTTCCAGCACCTGCTGCCAAAGCTATGCCACCAATAAAGCAGCTACTGCTCATCGCTCACGCAGCCACTATCAGAGGTAGTCCTAGAACTCATGATATTCGAGCTGTGCTGCACAGCAATCTGGGACACCACTCGCCTTCAGAGAAGGCAGGCAGGATGTTCAGACGAATGGCACAGGACATGAATCAGAAAGCCTCCAGAACTGGGTCTGAAGGGAGCAGGCAGCAGCGGGCAGGGCGGAGGCTGCAGTCTCTCCTTCGCTCCTCCACACCCTCCCTGGGGCTGTGCCTCGAGCTGGCGAAGCAGAGCCAGGCTGAGCAGGAAGCACAGCCTCGCTGCAATCAGGGGCTGCACAAGGAGCCCCAGGCTTCAGGGATTAAAGGAGCCAGCCTTGGGCTCCTCCTGATCTGTACTCACCTGTGCTACCTCATCAGAGCAGAAATCCTGCTGAGGGCAGTGGCAGCAGCCTGGGAGTTGGGAGCTGCAGGTGTTGCCCTGCAGCATGGTGGAGCTGCAGGCACAGGATGGCCCGGCGGCTGACACAGGGCCTGCAGTCCTACCACACCTGCCTCCACCGGCACCTGGCCCGGGGCCCCACACCCTCCTCTTCCTTTCCTTTCAGGATTTTTGGACCAAACCAGCCTATCCATAACAGTTCAAGTACCTCAGTCTGCCATTTGTGTAGTTAGTGACTGTGCTGCACGAGGTTACCAGCAGTCAACAGCTACGTATGTCTGGCAACATTGCTCCCCATGTATTCACCACACCTTGTCTTCCCTTCTCAGCATGAAATTTTCTTAGGTCACTGCAGAGAACCAGAAAGAGATCTCTTTCCTTTAAAGCCCTTCTGCTGACAAAAGGAAATTATTTTGGTGACTTTATGGTTTTTCCAGGGTTGAGCAATCACACTGGTTTATAACAATCTCCTTTCAGTTCTCCCTTTCTCACAGACATGAGCAGACCCAACCACAAGCAGGTGGAAGCTCCCAGCTGCTCTCTCCTGGTGCTCAGCCCACCCTACAGCCCTGCCATGGGCTCCCACCGCTTCTCAGGTCACTGCTGCTGACCCCAGCTGTCTTCCTGCTGCCACCTCCTCATCACAGGCTACCAGCAACAGCTCCACAGAACAGCCTCGGGTCCAAAAGGTGGCTAATTCTTTATGTTCCAAGTTGTACACGGAGTTCCCCTGACACACAATGGCTTCCTGCATCACTCTGTGTGGCTGACATTTCTCTTCAGAGGATGATCCTACCCATGTCTTCGGGCAATTAGAAACACAGATTACTTTTCCCTCTCCCCTCCTGCTGCCCCAGGCCAGCAGTCCCCATAAGCACAGCCCAGCAGAAACACAAGCCAAGCACTGAGCCATATGGGGCTGAGGAGTACTGCAAAAGAACACATTCAGTCTGTTCCAGCTCTAGACGAGTCTTTATGAGCTAAGACACCTAAAAATGTTCATATTAAAATCAGTACAATCTGTCACTTCTGGTTTATGAAAACCTAAGACCTTGCTAGAACTCACTTCATTGCAAGGAATAGTGCCTGTGGCTCCGCACTGAGCTCCTGAGTTCATGCTACCAAGCAAAATCAGCAGACCAAAGTTACTCTTTGATCTGGTAAATAAATAAATCCATAGTGAATTCAAGTTCAATTACAGTGTTTAGATGTATGACTGTAGAGAGTTAGCAAGTGCCACTTTCACATAGAAAACATGCATTAACATGTCCAAGTTACAAAAAAGGTCCACTGGCTCTATACAGGTTTATCAAAAAGCATTTTGGCAGTTTTATGTAGGCTTTTATATGTATTTGTCAATACATTATGTTACAGTTCTAGACACTATGAGCAGCCCACTATGACAAAGAAACTCCTAGCTTCATATGCTGAAAAACAGAACTTGCTTTACCGATATCTGTGTGTGCTTCCATACATATTCACAAATGCAGTTGTTGCTACCGCCAAGTTTTCATTTGCATGCAAAATACCTCTGGTGCAAATTACCAATAACATAAGGGAGCCCATGAAATGTTAAAGACTTCAAAGGATGAGAGAAAAACTATTTGCATTTTGGGATTGGTCCAAAGCACTTTAAAGTCAAGGGGAGTCTTTCCATTGGCTGCAACAGATGTTCTGACTTAAGGAAGTCTTGATGCAAGTTATTGACATAACAGTAGCCAACAAGACCACAAAATCCATTTTCTGAAGAAACTGAATGTTAACTTCGACAAGTGCTGGTTTACTGCTTTTTGCTACGGCAGTTTTCTCCCAGTTTCTCCTGGGCCAGTCTTTGCTACATCTCCTCCTGTCTGCAGTGCATCTTTCTGTCCTGATACCCCACGTTCATTCCAGTTTTTACACCTACATGTTTTTCTGTTATCGATGACTTTTAAACTCTTTCCACATCTGCAGATAGCTAACCTTGCAATAGTGTTACCTAACTTCACAAAACTGACTTATGTGACAAGTACCTATAAAGGATGACATTACAACTGCCAAAATAGGTTTTGTTAGATCCCTAACTATAGGGCATGCAGATATTAACTGCTTTCCGTTGTTGAACAACTGCTGGTGGCTTTCAGAACAAGAACAAACAAGAGCAACTAGAGTTTATTTGTGAATGATCAACTTAATCAGTATTGCTTCAGTGATCTATGTTCCATTCAAACAACAATTTAATGCAACCACTCATCTGGTCAAACATAGTAACGCCCTTTACAACAGGGCAGAAATACTGTCCAAGGACAAGAAGCAGAATGGAGTATAATAAAAAAAAGGAACCGGACTTGCATAAATACAGGCACTAGGTAGAGAAATAATACCATGTTTATTTAAGTAAGCTTGAATAATTTATTCATTTTAGAAAGGAACCTTTTGGATCATGCCAGGAAAAATGAAATTGACTAGCAAGAGGGGTATTTCTCTAGCAAAAATGCCCTCAACAAATGCCATATCTATTCTGTGTGTAACCAGTAAACAAAATCAAACCCACAGCAACAGAAAAAAAAAGAACTAGGACATAGTGTACATTTTTCTTCCTCACTATACTTCAAAGTCATAAGCACTCCTCATATTTCACAGTAAGAGGTTTTATTTCTTGGTTCCCACAGCTCAGGTAATGATATCGTAACTCAAAGGAGGTGCAAGGCTCACTATAGCTCTGACCTCGTAAACAATCTTAATGTCCCTTCTCCACATCCCAACGCATGGACACGAAAATGCCAATGTAAGCAGCCAATGCCTCCTTAGCAGGTACCTGTTCGTTCAGCTTGTAATGTGCAGCATGTGCTCGCTTACGACCAACATGGGTGCACAGGAAAGGTTGCCATTTGCATGCAGGAGGCCATCTTTCAACAAGCAGAGAAATTTGCCAAATACCTGAGCCGCGTAGGAGGGAATGCAAAATTAGGTCTGAACACAGCACAAACGAACAGAGCACACAGCACCGCATCTGAACAAGGTGGCAGAGGCATCAGCACCTCCAAGCTGCCCGCTCTGGCTCTGGTCAGTGGGAGCCACCCGCCCTGTGAGCTGGGACACTGAAATGCGGGGACAGAGCTCCAGAGCCAAGTCCTGCTCAGACTGAAACTGCTTCTCTTGAGGAAAAGGAACTGTGAGAGATTGAGATCAGGTTCCTATTTCTAGGTCAGACCTCAAAGGGCTGCATCGCAGCTACATAAAGATACAGATGGAGGGATCCCATAGCAACTGTGCAAGAGCATTTAGTGCGAAAGGCAGGTGCACTCTGGCTAGTCTATTCCCCTGTGCCACAGGAGGATAGCCCGTACCCAAACCACGCTACCAGAAGTTCCACTAGCTTGTTCTGAAACCCCCCAGTGCACTGATCATTCCATGTCCCAGGGCAATCTGCACTGCCACTACAGATCTCTGTGACTATTTTTTTTTCCCCCCCTCAGATCTCAATCTGCCCTTTTTGCTACTTAAGCCCACTATTTCCTGCCCATTACCAGCTCCATCTATACAACAAACAGGTACACACCTCTGCTTTAAGTGAGGCATTTCAAGATCTCTTCAACTCTAATCGAGTCCAAAATTCAAACTACTTGAAGACAGCAGAGCAGTAAGCGCTAACACAGCCCTCGTGCCCTTTTGGCCTGTGTATCCAGGAATCAAGGTCTGGTCTAGTTAAAAAGACACCGCCTAGTATTTCAAGTATTTCCTTCTGGAATAAAGCCAGAATCATGCCAGGTGATATGAACAGGAAAATCAGAACCCACTATCTTTTGAAAAAACTTTCTGAAAAGCAAAAAGGAAAAGCACTCCCTTAAAGAAAATTCATCTTCCCTTATCACATGTACTTATCTATTATCAAAGGTGTACTTGTAAGATTCATGTCTACTGAATTCAGTGCATTAAACAATTTCCTTCAAGAAATTATATGCATGCTGGATGAAGGATGCAGGAATTACAAGCTAATACAGAAAGAAAAGACAGGTCAGAGCAGTGCTGCACCATCCTCATAGTAACTCCACACATTGTCAGTAATGCGTATATTACAAATTTAATTTTATACCAGGTTTTTGTTTCTTCAAAGAGCTTCCAAAAAAAAAAACACAAATAAAATAAATAAACACAACTGAAGAGGGCAGGGGATGTTCTCCAAACACAGCTGTGAGGTCTGATTTTCTGAGTGTTCCTTTCACACAACTCATCCATGTCCCCCATGCTGCAGCTGACTACTTCCCAGTCAGGAATCCATCAGGGCAGGGGCACCAGCCAGCTCCATGCTTACACGTTGTGGAAAATCTGCTGGGAAACATTAAAAGCCTTGTTCCAATTACTGCCAATGCTATGGTGCAGGAGAACAGCAAGTCTTTGGTCTTTCTGATCATAGGGAGCACTAGGTAAGTTGCCAAGTATCACATACACATGCTCCAGATTGTTTTATAATGGGCAAATGCTGCTCCTCGTACTCTGACACTCCCCAATAACTCTGTCCGAGAGATAGAGCTATAATATCTGATCTAATTGCATTTAAAAGCCCAAATGAGGCTCTTGCAATCTAAGCTGAAGCAGGTAGGTTTCTGTAAGACAATACTTACAACACATTGCAAATTTCTGAAGAGTTATTCCTTCCAAACACCTATCTTCCTTGTTACTCAGCTGGCTGAAGGGCAGTTTGCCATCATTTATACAGAGGCACAGAGACAACTGAATGGCAATTACTCAGCATTTGTTAAAACGAATGCCTCACCTTTAATAATTGCATAGTCACATTTCTTTGTGCAGGGTCAACCAGAAGTCCGGAAGGGAGACTTGCTGATTGACACAAATATGTTTGTATTTCAAAGGGCAAACTACAAAGTCAAATAAAAGGCAATGTTTGCACAAGAGTTAACTGAAGCCATTTGGCATTCGCAAAGAGCTCAACAATCCCATGGAAAAATGTCTGTCCTTTGCTCTACCACAGTGCATTTTTAACTCAAACTTTAATATAGGTGTATGGAGAGGTCACATTACCATGGTCCCTACAGAAGGCTAGCTAAATGCACAACCACAAGAAAGGACTTAATAGTGACCTTTGAAGAAGTAAAGCAACGTGGTGGGCAAAGCTCCGAGCTCCTTCTCCCAACCATGCCCAAAGTAAGCACGCAGCTGCTAAAAGCTCAGTGCAAGTTCCAGCTATAGAGCACCTCCGTTCACATGGAAGAACAAACCAGACTCAAAACGGGACAAAAGACAGAGAGGAGACCTTCTTTCTCACACTTCTGTACACCAATTACAGCTCATCCAGAACCCAAAACCAGCCCTTTCCAGACACTGTTCAGTGCAGCCTTGCAGGAAAGAGACAGGATACTCAATAAGGCCACACTGCTCCCGGGATTGCTCCGCTCCTGCTAAGATGAGGGCATGTCGCTGTGGTCACAGCCCTGCAGTGCTGGATAAGCCCTTAGCTGCACCCGCTCCATTCAGCCTCCACCAGGGCCCTGGCAGCTCACTGCTCCCAGCAGGCACTGCCTCCTGCCCCAGGGCCAGCAGCTCTTCTTGGCAATGTTGTGGCTCTGCTCAACTGTCTGCCTGCTGCTGCTGCCCCAGCTCTGCACATAGGATTTTGTTCTTCTTTCTCTCGTAAATCAAAGTGCTTCACCTACCTTAAAGCTCCAAAGGGGTGCTTTCACAGTGCTCCAAACCCTTTGAGCTCTCTTTCCCAAGCTATTAGGTGTGTGGAATTCAAGGTCACTGGATACATTAATTTTGGGTACATTAAAACTGAGTACCAAGCGCTTGTCTTCAAAAGAGGCACTGAGAATTTTTAAGGTGAATCAATTAAATGGATTAAGCATCTGCATATGGGTAGATTCAGCCAAAAGAACAGAAATATTCTCACAGGTGATTAATGATGCACTTCAATGATACACACAGCCTTCACATCTTTGTTGACTCCTCTCAACTCTCCCCTTACCTAGACAGGCCTTCAACCCTCAAAGCGTTACTGAACAACGTACTTCATCAGCCACATCTGTGCATACACATACCCACCCAGCACTAAGTTGTGTGCAGCCTAAAGCACTGGAACCAACACTGTTGTCATGGCTCTTCAGAAATCTTCCAAACATAGGTCAGCACGACAGGAGCGAGTATCTGGGATCAGCATGCGACAAGGCTGCTGATGTGCCATGGGAACAACTTCAGTAACAAACTGTGAAAAAAAAGTTCTTTTGCATTAAGTGTAACTATTGCTACTCTGAGATTAAATATTACCTGGAAAGTACTCATTAACTGCAGAGTCCTTGATTAATGAGCAGGTGGAGTGTGTAAAGGGACCTGGTCTTGATTTCAGCTTCTTATTAGCTCTACCCTGGACACTTCTGATCACCACAAAAATAAATGAGGAAATCCAAGGACTAATTACGAGTGGACAAAATGTGTCAACCTAATAGCTGTGTTTCAGTACTTCAGAGATTAGGAGGATGTTGGCAGGTGTGCAAAATACAAATACCAAAGCCACTAAAAAGAAACAGCAACAGAGCTGAGCTAATCTCCCAGCAGCTCAGGTGCACAAGACCACAGGAAGCCTCCCAAGGAACTGCCTCCACTTCAGAATGGCTCAGGTGGCAGCTGAAGTGCTTGCACTGCCTGAACATCATTGGATGCAGGAGTCTTCAACTGCCACTGTCACTCCTGAAAAAGGCTGTGTCTGCTGGCAGAGGGGCACTCAGGGCACAGACCTCATGGGTGCTTCATCAGAGCACAGGGGTTTGCTGAGCAGAAAGTCATGGGCAGGGTGGCAGCCCACAGCTCCCGGCAGCTACCAACGCAGGACTGGAGGTGCGCACAGCAGGCTGGGGGAAGCCAGAACCATCTTCTTCAGCTTGTCAGCAAACACCGCTGTATCTAAGCACCTCCTGCTATAATTATCCAGCAGCTACTGCCCCCGAGCATCTCTGTGAAGCAGTAGGGACTGCCCACACACATGCTTCTTAATTTCTGTTTACTTGTCTCTAGAAAAAGCCCAAAGAAATCTTCTATACAGATTGGAGCAATTCAACAACATGCAGTACTCCAACATCTGAAGAGAAGTTCAGGCAACTTGTGCCCTCCTACTGATCTTCCCTTCCCTCTAATCCTCTCCATAATTACAGGAGCTGTCAGAAGAAGAAGAAAAAAAAAAAAAGCAAACTCTTTCCAAAGCCATCAGTTCCCAGAACCCATTTTCCAAGGGCCATCCTTGAAAGAGAGCAGGCCCAGGACCACGCCACCCCAGCTGGATGTGCCCCACAAGCAACAGTTCCCTAAACCGGTTGGGGCAGCACTGCACACCGGGGAGCGGGGCAGGGAAGGTATTGATCTGCGCTTCTCACATGGTACCATGCCTGCCAGCTGCCCCAGGCACTGCCAGCCCGGGGACTTCAAAGGGGAACTGTTTTCAAAGCAGCCACCTCTTTCTCAACTACAGAAACATTTAAGCCGAAAAACAAATGAATTCAAGCACCAAGTTCACAGAAGCTGACAGAGGCTGACAGTGCTCCTCTGCTCCCCAGACAGAGATGTTTTATGTATGGAAACGCAGACTCATTAATTAATGCCATTACAATGTGGCCTGGCAAGAGGCCTCTGGGATTTAAAATAAAGAAATCCACACCCTTTAAGTGCACACTTTAATACAGAGATAGCTTGCACTAGTATCAGAAAACACCACCAAAACCTCTTCAAGTGCTCCACTGCCTACCCTCTCCTACCCCTTCTCAGAATAAAAATGAAGTCCACTGAAAATTAAGTTTCTGTAATTCAATTCCTGTAATTCAGTATCAGTGCTGGAGAACATTTTGGCCTTTCTTAATGCTGATAACAGGGAAAATAAAGCTGGTTGCTCAGTCCATTCAGTGCTGAGGTGATGCAGCCAAAGCCCTGGCCACGGCTTGTCTGCCTGCAGCGCACAGGAGAGCCACACAGCATGACGGATACCTCTGCCAACACATCAGCTTCGACCTCAGGCTGCATGCAACTCAAGGAACAGATACGATGACAGGATTTCATTAAGGCCTGGGGAAGTTCCCATATATGCTATATCCATGAGATTTACAGACAGCAGAGAAATCAATTGAGCGCTCACTACTTCTGTAGTGCTTATTGTACAACTGGAGATGAGCTGTGGAGACCAGGAGAGCTCTCCAAGCAGGAGATGCAGTGTTGCAGCCCTACCACAGCATGCAGTCCAGCCGCCAAGAAGGTCAAAGTGGGGCTGGACCGGAGGCAGAGGAAGGCCATGACACCAAGCCTTGGCCTGCAGGAGCCACGGACCTGCTGGAACCATGGGAGCAGAGCCCAACACAGGGCCATGTCACGGCAGGTCAGCTGCTGCTCACAGGAACCAGGCATGGAGAGATAATGCCATAAAATATGAACAAAATGGATCTTGTTTCCTTGCCACTAAATTGTTAGCTTTATGGGACTTCATGCTGAACGGTATGAAAAAAAATCCAATTTGCTTTGAAGCGCATTAGTCTAACATCCTAATTATTGTTTACATTGCCATTTGCCTTCTATTAAGAATTGAATAATTACCCAGCGCTTCATAGTTTAAAAATACAAGCAAACAGGATTATCTGAGTAATTAAGACACTGTACTGCAGCTTTGAACTGTGGCTGTACAAAGTATCCACATGCACAAGGAGAAACGATAGCTATCGATCGCCTTATTTAAATGGCATCTTCAGGAGTTCCAGCATGCAGGACTGGTAGCTGATTAGAAGGTGACCAATTCCTTTTGATGAGTAAGCGGGAGGGAAGAGAGGGGAAAAAATCCAAAACTGTCTTGTGGCTAGGACACCAGGCAGAGCCAGACAAGCTTTCCTCTGGCCCAGTTTGCCACAGACACCCTGCGTGCCCCTGGGATGCAGCCTTCCTGCCATCGCCCTGCCCAGCACTGCCAGCCTGCCCGCAGCACAGCTCCTGCAGCACATCCTCAGCTCTGCCACAACAGCCCTGCAGCACCGACTGCAGCTCCACAAACCCACTGAGACTGGAACCCACCCCCAGAAACAAAAGCACAAACAGGCAGACCTGGGAGCTAGCTTTTCTCTAGGTACCCACAACTCATGGAACTAAAGCAAACAGCAACTGCACAGTATGGCTTTTTTAAAAACCTTAATGACCCATCCATATTGTACTTAAAACAGCATGGTCTCTCTTTCTGGGTGACTATTAGGGCAAAACCAAAGTTTTTGCACGTTCCTTTGTTGTTTTAAAGAGCCTTTCCTCCGTTTAATTATGCCACAAGGTTTCACACTGCGCACTTTACTACCCCTGTGAAATTACCTTCAAGTTAAACACTAATTGGGCATCCAGAAAGAGAAAGAAGAAGAAAAAAAAAAAAAGGAAATAAATGAAAACCCCCCACAATCTTATTTTCCCCCTTTGTTTGTTATAGGATGTAGCCCCAACACAATCAGGGTCCCAATTTCATACCACTGATTTATAAAGACACAAATGAAAAACGGTACTTTAAAGAAATACGGTACATTCATGCAGCATGTGTTCTAGCTTATATCAATAAACCTTTCAACAAATCTGTTCTGAACAAGCCTGTGTTTTGGGAGCACTTAATGAGCCTCAGCTTTATTTCAAGCCAAAGGCAATTTTAAGTAAAGTTGAAATAAAGAAAAGTTAAAAAGAACAGAAAGCCACTAAAACCAAAAATAAAACAAAATATGGGCCCTTGTGTAATCACAAGGCTTAGGAAAGCAGAACTTTTCTCACAGATAGTTTTCTTTCCGTAAATACAGACCGCAGTTTCATTTGTGCGTGTTTACCCAAGCGCTACCAGCCGCCCCAGCACCTCTGCTCCAGGCTGCAGCCATGGGCTGGGGCACTCAGCAGCCGAGCTGGCCGTGCCAAGGGCACTGCACTGGGGCTGTGGCACACCGCAGCTCGACGCTCTGCTAACTCTGCCGAGTGTGAGGCTTTAGGGGGCACGTGTGCGTGCACTTACGGGTCAGAACCCACTGCCTGACACCGTTACCCCAATTGAGGCTGGAGCTAGAGCAGGGCTCTGAGGTCACTGGTGAATACCCTGAGAGGATCACAGCCCAGAGCATGCAGCCCCAGCAGGCAGGACAGCAGCCTGCCAGCACCTCCAGCAACCCCTTCTGCAAGGAACGCTGGGCTCCGGAGCTCGGAGCTTTCCTGCACCAGCTGGAAGCAAGAGAGAGGGCTGCAGAGACTGGGAAAATGACAGCCAGACACAGCCAAAGGGAGACCCAGGACACAAGGAGCACACAGCGCAAATATTACACTCTCTCTTAAAGAGAGAATTTAAATCAAAACAGAATCATTTGCATAAAATCCAAATCGTTGAGCCCTGCATAAACAGAAGGAGATTTTGGCTGGCATTTCCAAAGGAAGCTCTTATCTCCTTTGTGAAATGGGTGTGCTACTTTGCATGAGGGTGTATACAAGAGATGTAAATGAGAAGTTTGCTTGCATGCAAAAGACAAGTCATCCGACATCTGCCAATCCCCATTCACAGGGAGAGCTTCCTCAGTCTCCAGGAGAGGAAAGAGAAGGGAACCAACATGTTTGCTTCCCAGGGAGGTGAAACAGGCTCTGAATATTCATAAAATGAATGTCCATTTAGTCGTGGGAGTGCTAATTGTCTCTGATTCACAAAAGTGGGTGACCTCACCTGCTCCCCACAACATATCAAAAGGATGTGGCATAATGCAATGAAACCAGATAAGATCCTCATCTCACAAGTTTGGGGGGCTTTCTGATGCAGCCTCCGAAGACTGAAGTGCACTGCCGAGCATTTCTTTAATCACTTCTCACAAGTGCAATAAAGACCAAGCTCAGCGGAGCATGTTATTAGACAGATAATAACCCCTCCACAGCCAAGATCTAAATCCTGGAGTCATCACACACAAGACAGGTTGTCTGGAAAGTTTTTGTTTACCTTATTAAAACAACAACAACAACAACAACCAGGGTGTATATACCTCACAAAAGACTGTCTAGAACTGCCACGGAATTCACACAACAACAGCTCAGCTCTCTCCGATCGAGAGGACCGTACCCTATGGAGCTGCCTCTTCACTGAAGCACACAGAATAGGGAACAGGGTCTGCTCTGTCATGTAGCAGCTGAAATTCTGGCAGCACTTTGGGAAGAAGAGGTAGGAACCGTTCCCCAAGGAATACATAAAGGCACAGTTGCTTGATAACAGTTGTGGCTTGACTTCCTGGGAAAGAAAGCATTACAGAGTCGGCACAACATGTAAACCCAGTTGGTACAAAAAATAAAAAATAAAAAAAATCCTGGGAGCAACCTTTGGAAGATCTGTTGAGCTCCACCAGAATACAGTATAACCAAAGCGGCTTTTGAACAGAGAGAAGCACCAGCTAAGTTTGGCTCACACAGACTGTGTTTTGGTACTGCTGCCATGCCCCTCCTGGTAGCTTCCCCTCTGCTCCCTTAAAGCATAAGTTGTTCATCAGTGTTGTTCTGAAAAAAACAAAACAAAAACAAAAACACCTCAACTAACTAAAATGGGAAAGCACACACAAATTATTTCACTTCCCCACCCTGACAGAACCCGCCATCCAAAAATCTTATCACAGAAAATATATATATATATATAATTAAATTGTAATCTTCTGATATAAACCAAACTGCTGCTCTCAATGATCACAGTCACTCTTCAAAGCCTCTGAGATAAAAAGAATCTTATCGCTCAAATTACTACTTCTTAGGGATGCTTTTATCAAAGTTAGAAGGAAGATTCTAAAAACAGCAGTGATAGGAGAACGGGAGCTAGCCATATTTAAATGACACTGGATTTTCTGCCAATTGGCCAATTCACAACTCAAAAAAGCAAGTGTAGATGAAGACAAAGCTGTTGGCTCTCATAACCTTTACAATATCACAGTAAAAATCTCAACTGTCTCACATATTTATATTAAATGGCAGGTCTAAAATTGAGATTTGTAATTTCACAGCATCAAAACCATCACAGATGGCTACAGTCTATGGCTTCTTTAATTTGCCTTCTCTCCCTTTTTGCTTGTTTCCCCCTTCCTCCAATCTGAGTTTTATCATAAGGAAATCAGAACTAAACGCAAACCACAATATATTAATTGTGTAACAAAACAATTTGCATAACAATGACGCATACAAGCAGATCTCAAAATTATGTCTCAGCGTTGCCCTAAAGCACCTCAGCCGTGAGATGCGTCACGAGCTGGGACAGCTTCAAGTTCCATCAACAATATTCCACATCTGTGCTCTCCTAAAGGACAGCCATTAGCACAAGAAGTTCTGGGAAGAACTATAAAACTAAGGATCCACAACAAGTTAGAATTCACAGTACACATTCAGCCATCAGAAATCAATCAGTGCTCATCTTGTATTTCTAGTGAACAAGACAGTGCTGTGGAAGCACTCCCATGCACCTCTGAAGCAAAATAAATAGGAATTAAACACTCGGCCCTTTTCCGTCCCTGCTCTGGGCTTTTGTGTGTCTATACATGTGCATGTATGTAATCTATATGTACATTCCATATATTCATACTCCATACAAACCCTTGGAAGTTCAGCGAGGCGATTTATCAAAGTCAGCAGAAAAAAACAGCAGTTGTTTGAAAATGACTGCACAAAGCCTGTCCTTCAGTCAAACACCTCCATACAACACACAGCATTTCTTCCCTACATCCTGGCCAAGGTCAGAGAGTCACTAATGTCTGCTATGGGAGGCACTTTAGAAGGGAAGCACCTTCCCATTATGCTTCTCCTACACAGACCAGATATTAAACAAGAGATATTTCCTCTAGCTGCGTAAAACCCAGAGGGCTGAATGAACTTGAAGCCCAGGCAGCTCCTGGGGGCCGTGTGGGGGATGCAGGTCTGGGAGCACTGGTCTCCCGCGGCTCTGCAACAAGTGCGGGCCCCGCTCTGCTGCCCTGAGCCTCTTCTGCCCAGCAAGCTTTTGTCAAACATCTAAAGTCTTAATCAATCCTAACTCTGACCCAAGGATCACAGGGGAAGATGGATGAGGAAACGGACAACCTCTGACCTCCCCTTGTATTTGTCCTGCCAAAGCCAGCCCATTGAAAAACAATTGGGGTGGAACCCTCTCACCAGCTCCAGGCCCAGCCTGGCATCCTTTTATCGCCTTTCACGAATTCGCATTCTCCTTCCTTCCCTGTCCGTGCTCCAAACCCACAGGAATGCTTCTCATTTCACGCCCCCCGCCCAGAGTCCCGCCAAGCGGGACCCAGCCCAGCTGCGTGGTGGCAGAGGGCAGGACAGGGGCCGGCTGCGTGCCACAGGCACGGCGTCAGGCAGCACGGGCAGCAGCGCGCCTCGGCTCTGCGGGGCTCCGGCAACCAGAGGAGCTTCCTGGTGAACCGTTCTGGCTGGGGAACGGCAAGCGCTGAAAGAGGAAACCACAAGTAACCACTGATGAAATGGGTTTAGCACTTTCCAATTACTTGCTGGCTCAAGTCCTCTGGGAAGAACTGGCACGGGCCAGCCTGACTCTGGCAAACCCAGGAAGACAGAAAGTTTCCTTCTCAGCTGCGAACGTGACGCCGCCTGGCCCTCCTCCAGCAGCACAGACAGGCTGCCGGGTTTCCCGAGCCCAGCAGGTACCTGCCCACGCACAGTCAGCCCCAAGCTCTAGTCCAACGACAGAAAACAAAGAGAAAAACGGCCCACTCCCACCACCGCCCACCAGCAAAACCTGAACACCGTCCCTTGCAGAAGGCAGTACTCGTTACACGATGAGCTCATATCACGTCCGGGCCGCTGGCGAGGAGAAGCGTGAGATGTGTGTCAATCGGAGTGACCCCGGGCTGACCCAGCAGGCCTTCAGGAGAAGGCAGAATAATTTCCGTGCAATAAACCAGGATGCTTTTCCCCCCATTTACTTCCTCCTCTCACAGCCCAGGCTGTTAACGTGTCAAGATGCTTTACCTAGAAGTCACCCATCTATCTGAAGACAGCAATACCTCCTCAGCCTCCCATGGCTCACCCAAGCAGCTCACTCAGGGCCGCATCTGCAGGCTTGCATCTTCAACTGTATGCAGGTTTTTAAGCTTCCATCTCACAGAACTCCAAAGGCAGTCATTTACTGCAAACAGGATGCGCCCTCATGATGCTGTTCATTTCCCAATGCTCACTACAGCCCATGGCAATTTTGTTGCCAAGAGGCACTTAAGACTTTTTCCATCTAGCAAGAACTCCACAAATGAAGACAGAGGTTTATACTTACAACTTTTTTCCTGCCAAAGCTTAATTCCAATGTACAGTAATGAACTTCATGCTGACTGCAAATTATGATTTAAAAGAAATCAAGTAGGACGTTCAAAAGACAACATTCTCACAGGCGTTCAGCACAAAGGCAGTCAGATGCTTGCTTTGCTAGCTTGTTCTCAATCCCCATTAAAAAATGACCTGCTGAAAAATGCACCAAGGGGACGTGAAGCCAAGACGTTTAGCCCCAAACCACCCTTTCCAAAAACATGGGTACAAATCCACTAAGAAACTCAGCACCTTCAATTCAGCACCTGGCAGAAATCAGGCCACTGAACTGTGCAAAAGCATTTCAAATTTCATTTTCGTTTACGCTTACACAGGCAAGAGTTTAGAAGCTGAGGCCAAAGATATTTTATTTATAAACTCTTCTCTCCTTCCTTAACCTTCTACTACTTTTTCCAGAAAGGAGAGATGAAGAGAACATAGGTTTCTGAGGGTGTTTCCCCCCCCCCTTTTTTAGGATAATCTGTCTTTTATATAAACTTTAATCCCTAATTCAGCAGTACACAGGATGGGGCGGGGGGAGCAGACTTTCAGCATTTCTAAGAGTATCCTAGCACCTCCATTATTAAGCTGACAATGGAAACCCTCTGAGAAATGAAAATATTTAACAAAGGCAGCAGTGTCAAATATCAAAAGGTTATTTAGCACTAAAAATTTGCAACAAGTTAAACACCAAAGACTTCCCCCTTCTCAAAGGGGGAAAATAATCCAGCTAAAACTGCTGATGTTCTTTTTTCCGCCCCCCCCCTTCCTCCTCCTGACTGGTTCTTATCCCACTGCATTATCCGAGGGAAACTTAAAAGAATTGTCACTTTAAATGACGGTAGCTCAGCTGCACTGCTTTGCAGTCACACACATTTTGGTGGCTGTCACAGACCAATGCAAATTTAGGTGCCTGCTGCAAAATGCATTTTGCCTTCTGCCTATTATGGCAGTATCATTTGTTTTGCATTACATAATTCTTAGCCTTGCCACCTGGAGCTATTGGACTCCTTCATTAAACCCCTCTGTCCCATTGCATCCCACAGGGGCTGCTAATTACTGGCTTTACTCCATTTACTCTCATCTCCAATTCAATTATGTATTCAACTAAGCCCTAATGAAAAGTACAATATGGCTCATCTTACCTTGGCATTCACCATTGCGTTCTTCATAGCCAGCGTTGCACAGACAGTTGCCAATGGGTACCAGCCATTCACCATCTGCCCCACAGTACATTTTTGGCACGTCCTTCTCTTCCGAGTTGTTGACACAGGAGCCACGAACCTCCACCAGAGAGGATGTATCAGCCCCAGTAATGGTGTCTGGAAACTGTGCCAGGTTTCGAACTGTCAGTGGGCACTTCTTGTAGAAGACACGAACAGACACTAAAGCAATGCAGGCACCGACGTCCTGGAAAGCCAAGTAAAACCCTTTCTTGCTGAGAGGTCCCACATCCCGCACCTCTGTATTCAGCTTCATGATCCTGTCACCAATGTCCACTTGGGTGAAGCTCTCATCAGCAGCAATGGTGTCGATCTTGGCAAACTGGCTCTCTCGAATAAAACGCTCCTTGTCATTGTTCGATTCATAGTAATAGAGGTTGAAAGTCTCTTTGCAAGTTCCCATGACACCTGGCAGGCTGTTGCAGTCTCTCAGCGTGAACTTGATTTCAATATATACCCTCTGAGCCCCCTCGCGGGGAATCCAATCAGTTCGTAACCAATTATTCTGACTGGGCTCCATCACATTGCAAACCTGGTAGGTGCGGATCGGAGTGTTTTTCTCATCCATTATGCTTACTTCCTCCCACTGTCAAGGAGAAAGAGGAGAAATGCATCAGCATTCAAAAGAAGCAACAGACCTTCACAGTAAAATTAACCTGCCCTTCCACAGCTAACAGGGAAATGGCATTTATTCTGCCAAAGGAAAACAAATTAGTAAATACATCTATCACACCAAAGCCAGGACCTCAACTACTTGGACATTCAGTGAGAAGCCCACTGAAGAGAAGCAGGCTCCAAACCAGGTAGGACTGAACCACTCAGCTCCCAGAACCCAACTTGGATCAGGGCATGTGCAGCGCTTCACAAACTGGTAGCACAACACCAGCCTTGCTGTTTCCTCTGCAGCAAATGTGAGCCACACTTTGTACACATGAGCAGCAGGCAACAAAATCACATGACTGAGATGGAGTAACATCCACATTTCTGGCATCACCACCATGGCTCTTAAACTGCTAAACCAGCCCTGCTTATTTTTGAGAGCTTCCAACCACCACGCTGGGCTAGCACCACATTTTAGAACTCTTCCACTCTTCAATCAAGTTCAGGCACCTCCGTCAGAAGTGCCCAACTAACAGGCAACATAATTATGGAGCAAAGATACGTGCAATCCAAGGAAGACATGCAAAGAAGAGATCTTGCCCTAAACCATTTCAGTACGAGGAACTTAAAGAGAAAGAAAACATAAGCAAGAGCTTTGGAAACAAACAAACAAACCAACCCCACAATGTTTTAGAGACTGTGATACAAGAAAGTTCACCACTGTGCTCTCCTGGAGTGGGAAGAAGAGGGGCCTTGGCAAGATACTTCTAGTAAAATCCCCACAGCGCTTTGCTTTAAAAGAAATAAATATCCTTCTTCACAGAACAACGGCAGCAACAAAAGACAGCACACATTAAATAATGCCTGAATGCTGCCTGAGTTTGGAGGATATACAAAAAAGTCTATAAAATTCATCCTTGGGAAAAAAAAAAAAATCTATCAGAAACTTTAGAGAGACTTCCCAAAAGTGCTGTTCTGAAGCCGTGGCTTTGATAAACAAAAGCATTCTTGAAGTAAAGGGGCTTCTAGATCCTGCACTCTCCACACAAGGATTGCTCATATGAGAGTGATTTTTACTTAAAGAGATTCCAGCTTAGCTGAATCCGTTTATAGAAAGACAGCAGTTAGCACCATGAGTCACTAGGAGCAGAGCAAATGATATTTTATTTGCTGCCCAGCTATAGCTGCAAATTAAAATGGAAGCAGGGGACGGGGCGGGGAGAAATCAATACTCAGCATGCCATGACTTTTCACAGAAAAAGGAAAAAATAAATCTTAAAAAGCCATCTATCAATGTAAAGTGTAACACAGTGTTAGTAAGAAGACAGTTATTTAATTTACAGCTGCCACAGAGCTAGTTTACTGTTACAATATTGTCTTTATGATCCATCAGTTTCTATTCTGCTTACGTCCCGTCTACGCTACCTATCTGTGTGCGGTAGAAGAGAAAGGAAGCAGCAGAGGGAAGCAATACTTGCTGACGGGATTTCCTTTACCACGCTCATACAAAGGAGGATGCTCATGCACAGGGCTCGATGCAGAGCACACAGCTCCGCTCGGTGAGCCTTGCTCAGGACCTCAGCACGGCCCTGCCTCCCAGCACACAGCCAAACGCTTCTGACTTTGTGGACACACAAACCAAACAAGCGCATCTCCCTGCCAGAGCCGAAAACGACCAGAGCCCCAAGACTTCAGCTACTGTAAGTGGTTTGTAACTCCAAGTATGTGGGCAAAGGCTTAATTTCAGCTTGAAAGCAAAAAGTTAACTTTCATAATTCAACTCTTCTCACGGTTTAATGATGCAAAGTAAAACATTCTGGGCACAAAACCTGCTTTTCAACTGTGAAACGCAGGAG
Organism: Perdix hodgsoniae; assembly: GCA_035772895.1. Classification (NCBI taxonomy): domain Eukaryota; kingdom Metazoa; phylum Chordata; class Aves; order Galliformes; family Phasianidae; genus Perdix; species Perdix hodgsoniae. The sequence continues at coordinate 5,158,709 of JAPSGF010000037.1, read as the reverse complement.
AAAATCATTAATTACACTTACACTGCAATTCATTAATTCCTCCAGGGCTACTATACATTTGATTACAGCCAGGCGTTGCTAAATGACAGCATTTATCTCTAACCCGTCTTACTCACGCAGCCCTCACACCTCAGGAACTGGCAGGGTGCAGAGGAACATCTCCTGGAATGGAGAGAAGGTGCACAGAGATAAACTGGTGGTGAAGGACAGGGTCCTCCCAGGAAGATAAAGTGGAGAGTTCACTGCTGCTGCCCGAAATAAATCCGCAGCATATGAAGCTAAAATAAACGCTTTGCAAGCACTGTCTCTCAGAGCAGACCATGTACTCTTAAATTTTTCACTACTGGCTTAAAAATAGAACACGCGTATGTAGGTTTAGTGAAACCAGTCACGTCCACAAGGACAGCACGCGTTTCCTTCACCAGCTTGCATGGAGCTTTCAGGGAAGACATGAGGGGAAAGGGAAAATTCAACAATTATTAGTAACAAAGCTCTCCCCGGTCATCAATTCACCGCTGACTTATTGAAACTTATACACTGGGTCCTACTTTCATCCATAGTGCTGGTTCCCCTTGCAGAGCTGCAGGACAGACCCTGCCCACACAGCTGTCCATCCTGGGTTGCAGCCACCCGGCCCTCGCCAAGGCAGAGCCGCTCCTGGCAGCTGTGCGGGCTGAGGGCTGCAACCGGTGGGCACCGCAGCGCAGCCTGCAGGGCTGCCACGCAGCCCCGTGCTCCGAGCTCAGTGTGCCCAGGCTCAGCCCCAGCCAGGGCTGTAGTCAAGTTCAGGCAGAGCAACAATGGAGGAGCCAAACAATCCCCCTTTCTCCCATGCTATGGCTATTCAGAGCTTATGCATAATACGTCGCCAACCAGCACAACCTCAGATTCCTTCCACCCGCTGGTGTTTCCTTAGCTCTCTTCTAATTACAAGACACACAGACACACACACACAGAGAAAAAAACCCGTAGGTTCCCAAAGAACCCGGCACTTTGTTGTGCATGGGTCTGGGTCTTTCAGCACTTGTTTTTCACTCAGTTTGACTTAGGGTGCTCAAAGAAAAACAACTGAGCTGTTTTAGCCATCTATTGTTTAAAGGATTTGAGTGGGGGGGCTTTTCTTTTTTTTTTTTTTTTTTAAACTATTGTTATTAACGATCAGTGTGCATTGCCTGCATTTTTCTTAAGCTGTTCCCCTTCAGGAAGAAAGCCCCATCTAACCGCATACCGCGGTGACCCCGCCAGCCCCAGCAGCACCGCCCCGCACCGCCCCGCGTCCCACGCAGCGCAGCAGCGGGTCGCGCCGCGAGCACCCTGCCCTCCTGCCCGCAGCCCCTCCGCAGCGCCGCGCTGAGCCCCGGCCGCCTCCAAGTGACGCTTCTGCTGTCACCGCACCGCAGGGAGTTGGAGCGACTCTCTCTTACAATCACCTCTTTAAGAAAAGCGCACGGAAAGACCCGGGCGGCACAGGCTGCGCGCTGCAGGTACCCACCGGGAGCCCAACGCACCGCGCCAACCCGACCCACGCCGTACCCTCGAGCGGCAGTGCCGGAGCGCAGCACGGCCCGGCGGAGCCAGCCCCCAGACGCAGTCATTGCAGCCAAGACCGCCGGTTCAGCCGCCGGATCGCGTTTCTCGTTGCTATTTCACCTTTAAATAGGCACCTCAGCCCGTGCCTGAACCGATCCCTTAATTCCGAAGCCTCTTTTCTGCCCTTTTGGTTTTTACCTCTTCCATGACAGAGCCATCCGAAGGGAGTATAGAGTTTCCCCAACAAAGAGTAATTCACTCCGCGAGCCCGGACCGAAACCCGACCTCCCCGCCGCAATCAGCGGTAATCGCGCCATTAGGGCTCTCCGAAACGCACTAATCACCCCCTTTGCCCCCGCGACCCGATAGCGGCGGACTTACCCCTCCTTCCAGCGGGCTCGCGATCCAGCCCAGCTCCCCCTGCACCGAGCGGGAGTCCAGCAGGGTCACTGCGGAGAGGCAAAACACAGCGCGTTACGCTCCGGCCGCACTCGGGGACACCGCGCAGCCGAGCGCTCCGCGCCCGGGGACCCGCGCAGCCCCACGCGGGGCTCGGAGGGGGGGCGCCCAGGGAAGGAAGGGCCGAAACCGGAGCCGCTCGGGCGGCGCGGGGCAGCGGAGGGGGAGCGAACGGAGCTCCGGACGGGGGAGGAGCGGCGCCTCGGACTCTCGGCGGAACGCCGCCGGGCCCCCGGCGCCCACGGGCGGCCTCGCTCCGCTCCCGCCCCGTCCCGCGCCGCGTCCGCTCCCGGGCGGCAGCCCGGCGCCGCTCCGGGAGAGCCGCGCGAG